>JAGSHU010000263.1:0-10018 GCA_021533255.1 Ceriops tagal | reverse complement strand
ATGAGCCATGAGCCAAGCCAAACTTTGTTCGCTTCTAGAACCATTATATATATATATATCGAGAGAGAGAGAGAGAGAGAGTGTGTGCGTGTGTAATTTTCATTTTCATTTGCCAATTGTGCTGTGTTACAACCTCGTATGGTGTGATGAAGCTCAATCCTTCCACGTTGTATCTAGTAACAGAATTGGGAGTGAATTGGGGATATAATGTATTTAGTAACAGAATATAACGATTGCCGGGGTAGCAGCAACCTGACCAAAAGGATAAAAATTAATAAAATGAACAAATGTTTTAATTAAATTTTATCATTTTTTTAATTAAAAATAAGTAATTAATCAATGCTATTCAAACCCACTTACAATAAGTTCTAGAAAAATTGGACCTGCAGGCTATCTATGCACATGAAGCCAAAAATTATTACCACAAATACCACGGCGCGCACGACCCGAACAAAAATTGACAAGAGTTCTTAAGCCATTCTTGGTTGTGCAATTCAGTCCCACAATAGGCAAACTAACTATGTTGGAATTAATGATATTTTAAAATTTTTTTATTTCATATTAAAAATAAATATATTAATTTACATATTTATAAGACAATACTTGTCATGTCATACACTTTAAAAAATAAAGAATTAAAAAAAATATTGTATATGTGGGAATAACCGATTGGAATTTTCTAGAATTTCCTTTTCATAAAATTCTTATTTCTATGATGCAGGATTTTTTCCTTATACGAATACTAGCACACAATGTTAAATTAATTAATATGAGTGACCCTTATTATTTAAAGTATGACCCAAGATAAAAGGCCTAATATGATGGTCGGTTAGACATGATGGTAATTTGGGTCATCGGGTTTAAAATCCCTCCACTCTCCCTATTTAAAGATTACTGTTATCGGAAAAGATAACTTCCTATTTAAGGTAACGGTTACAGAAAGAGGAGTAACTTCCTATTTAGGGTAACGATTACAGGAAAAAGGAATAATGTATATATCATAACGGACTTTTCCTCCTCTCAACCATCAGAGAGAAAACGAAAGAAAAGAAAAGGGAAGAGTAGGAGAAAAGAGAAAAGCGTTTAAAGCAGATCAAAAGAGGGTTCTCATCTTCACAACAGGACATCAGCATAATGGACAACGGTATGTTGATTTCATTACATTTTGTATGCTAATATTCGCAAAAAGAAAAGATTCTGTATTATAGAAATAAGAATTTCATAAAGAAAAATTCTAGAAAAGTCCAACAATTGGTATCAGAACAGGTCTGCGAATACTGCAATTTACTTTTCCTTTTATTTGCTTTCATTTAATGTGGAACTCGAAACACATAACGGAAAAATGGCTGGCGTTGAAAGGGGAAAACGCCAGGCCGGGGACTCTACACTGCTGGAGACACAGATCGAGTGTGGATCCGGTGAGAGCTGTTCTTCTGGGTGATGCCGAGGACCCAAATGGATCTAGGTATGGCGGAATGGCCTCTCGTTGAAAGCTGTGCTTCCGAGTACAGCCAGAGACCCGAATCGATTGGGTATGACAGAACGGCCTCTCGGTGAAGGCTATGCTTCCAGGTACAGCTAGAGAACCGGATGGATCTGGGTATGGTGGAACGGCCTCTCGGTGAAGGCTGTGCTTCCGGGTACAGCTGGAGACCCGAATGGATCTGGGTATGGCAGAACGGCCTCCCAGCGAGGCTGAGGTTCCAGGTATGGTTGGAGACCTAGATCGAGTGTGGATCGGGCTTAGCCCCACAGTGCAATCCTTTTTTGCCCCACCGTCGGCTCGTCGGGGCAAGCATCGGCGCACTTCCAGGCAAGCGGCGGCGATTGGGCTTATCCTCGGAGATCCGACCCGAATAGGCTAGTTCGTCCCCACATTCACCCGTCGGGGCAACGTCCAGGAGCACCAATGCACGGGGGTTGGCTACCGACGGAGATCCCCTTCAAGTAACAGCGATCGAGATGAGCCCCGCAGCGCAACAGCACTGCCAGCTCGGCGATCGGCAGCACGGGGCTCCATCGATCCATTAGAGGCAACGCCCGGAGGCAGCACACGGGCTGTGACGCCCGCAATACAGTGATGCTGCCACCGTGGGTCCCTCAGCCAAAGGCAGCTTACGAGCTGTGTTGCCCGCAGTACGGTGGAGTTGCCCACCGAAGGGGTCCCACAATCGACCGTACCTTTGGCCGGCTTTTGAGCACCAGCCGTCCGTTCTTGCTGCTGCCCGCATGCTGCTGCCCAAATGCTAACCCAATAATGAGATCACATCAACATGAACCAAATATTGAAAGGATTTGAACAGTTGATTGTGAATTTTTTAATTGTTCATTTCGTTGGATACTAATAAAATGTTGTACAAATTTGAAATAAACAATTATGGTTATTAATTATGAAGCTAGGAGATCATCCAAAGATGGATCATTGCTTATAATTAATGACACTAAAGGGGATTGATTGATATACTGGGTAAACGTGATTGCATATCCAAAGATAACATTCATGTTAACTCTAGTATGATTGATTGATCTATTACAGTATATTTAAATTAGCATCATTATTGATTAAAGTTATGTATTTGAGGATCACCCAAAGGTGAACTTAAATACATGTTCAAAGTTCGTGATTTATGTATCTGAATCCATTTGGGTTTACTCAAAGCATTAACGTGTAAATTTGGATTATGTTTGCGGCTTCCAATAATATATTCGCCTTAGGTAATGCGATGATCAAATTCAATAGGCTGAACTATGCGGAATGGTCTGAGCATATTCAGTTTCATTTAGGTGTTTTGGGCTTAGACTTACCAGTCATTTCAGATGAAAAGCCTGCAGCCATTACCGAGACTAGTACAGAATCTGATAAGTCTCTTCATGAGGCTTGGGTACGGTCTAATAGGTTGAGTTTGAATTTGATGTGAATGACGATAGCTGAAAATGTCAAGCCATCGATGCCTAAGATGGAAAATGCTAGGGAATTTATGATGAGAATTAAGGAATACTCTCAATCAAATATAACTGATAAATCCATTGTAGGAAGCCTAATGAGTGAGCTGACGACCAAGAAATTTGATTGGTCACAGCCTATTCATGATCATGTGACTTGTATGGCTAATCTAGCAGCAAAATTGAAAGCAATGGGTATGGATGTGAGTGAATCCTTTTTGGTTCAATTCATTATCAACTCACTGCCTCCTAAATTTGGCCAGTTCCAAGTGAATTATAACACTATTAAAGAGAAATGGAACTTTCAAGAAATGAAGGCCATGTTAGTTCAGGAAGAAGGGAAATTAAAGAAAATGAAGGATCACTCTATTCATCTCACTATTCATAATGATGCTAGTGGTAGCAAGTCTAAACCATATAAGAAGAGTAAGAAGAAGGTCAAATCCTCTATAAAAGTCACTAGAGGTCAAATCCAACAGGATCAAAAATGCTTCTTTTGCAAAAAGATGGGTCACTTCAAGAAAGATTGCCCAAAAAGAAAGGCTTGGTTCGAAAAGAAAGGTATGTACTGTATATCAGTATGTTTTGAATCAAATATAATTGAAATACCCAATAATACTTGGTGGTTAGACTCTGGTGCTACTATTCATGTGTCATATATTATGCAGGGATTCCTTTCAATCCAGCCCATAACAGGAACTAAGAAGTTCCTTTATATGGGAAACAGAATGAAGGCACGAATAGAAGGAATTGGGACGTAAAGATTGATCTTGGACACTAGGTGTCACCTGGATCTAGAAAAGTGTCTCTATGTTCCTGAATGTGCTAGGAATTTAGTTTCTATTGCAAAGTTGGATGAAGTAGGATTTAACGTTAAGATTGGAAACGGTGCATTTTCATTGTATAGACATTCGTACTATTATGGATCCAGTACTTTGATTGATGATTTGTACCGTTTTAATCTTGATACTATGTATGCTGATTCCCTATTTCTTGTTGAGCATAGTATAGGTAACAAACGTAATGTGCATAATGATAGTTCTGCTTTCTTATGGCATCAAAGATTGGGTCATATATCCAAAGAAAGAATATTGAGGTTGGTGAAAGGTTATGTCCTGCCTCAATTGGATTTTTCTGATTGGGATGTATGTGTTGACTGTATAAAATGGAAACAAACAAGACATACATCAAAGAACCCAGCCATGAGAAGTAATGAGCCTTTAGAATTGATACACACTAATATTTGTGGTCCCTTTAATATCCCAACATGGGGTGGTGAGAAATATTTCATCACATTTATAGATGACTACTCACGGTATTGTCACTCATATCTACTGCATGAAAAGTCCCAGTTAGTAAACACCCTAGAGGTGTTTATTAATGAAGTGGAAAGGCAGTTAGATAGAAAAGTAAAAGTGATTAAGTCAGATAGGGGTGGTGAATATTATGGAAAATTCAATGAAAGTGGACAATGTTCTGGTCTATTTGCAAAACTTTTTGAAAGTCGAGGCATATGTGCACAGTATACAATGCCTAGCACACCACAACAGAATGGTGTAGCGGAAAGGTGAAATCACACACTTATGGATATGGTTAGGAGCATGTTGAGTTACAATACTGTACCTTTATCCTTGTGGATACATGCGTGAAGAACTGCTGCATATCTGCTGAACAGGGTTCCTAGTAAGGCTGTCCCTAAGACTCCTTACGAGTTATGGACAGGAAGGAAACCTAGTTTGAGACACCTTCATATTTGGGGTTGTTCAGCAAAAGTAAGGATATATAATCCATATGAAGGAAAGCTTGATGCAAGAACCATTAGTGGTCACTTCATTGGCTATCCTGAAAAGTCCAAATGGTATAGGTTCTATTGTCCTAACCATAGTACAAAATAGTTGAGTCTGGTAATGCTCGGTTCATTGAAAATGGTCAGTTCAGTGGGAGTGGGGAACCACAAAAGGTGGATATTAAAGAATTACAAAATGAAAGATCCATAGTGAGTACTCCTACTCAAATTGGTATCCCCACACCCAGTGTTTCTGCTCAAGTTATTGTTCCTTTTGTTGCATCACAGTCAGGTGACATGCAAGGACAACAAATTGATACTCAAGACACGCAAAGTGAACACATAAGAGATGAACCAAGTGACAATGTACAATTTACAAATGAACAAGTGATACCACAAGAAATGGCATTACGGAGGTCTACAAGACAAAGAAGGTCAACTGTATCAAATGATTATGTGGTTTACTCACTTGTGCATGAATCGAAATTGAGAATTGATAAAGATTTAATCTCATTTAAACAGGCCATGAATTGTAATGATTCTGAAAAATGGTTCAATGCCATGAAGGAAGCGATAAAATCGATGGATGCAAATCAAGTCTAGGAACTAGTAGAGTTGCCTGAAGGATCAAAACGAGTTGGCTATAAGTGAGTCTTCAAGACCAAGCAAAACTCAAAAGGCAACATCGAAAGGTATAAGGCCAGACTTGTTGCCAAATGTTTCACTCAAAGGGATGGTGTTGACTATAAGGAAACTTTCTCTCCAGTTTCTAAGAAAGACTCTTTTAGAATTATCATGGCTTTGGTGGCTCATAATGACCTAGAGCTCTACCAAATGGTTGTAAAGACCGCCTTTCTAAATGGTGACTTAGAAGAGGAAGTGTATATGGACCAACCTGAAGGTTTCATAACCACAGGGCAAGAAAATTTAGTGTGTAAGTTAAAGAAATCGATATATGGACTGAAACAAGCCTTTCGAAAATGGTATATTAAGTTCAATAATACCATTACGTCATATGGTTTTGTAGAGAACACCGTTGATCGGTGTATCTATATGAAGGTTAATGGGAGCAAGTTCATTTATTGGTCCTATATGTCGATGACATTCTTTTGGCTGCTAATGACATGGATTTGTTACATGATGTCAAGAAATTTCTCTGTGAAACTTTTGAAATGAAAGATATGAATGAGGCATCCTATGTGATAGGAATAGAGATATTCCGTGACAGATCACAAGGATTTTTAGGATTGTCTCAAAAAGGCTATATCGATAAAGTATTAGAGAGATTTAGAATGAAAAATTACTCTACAAGAATAGTTCCAATTCAGAAAGGGGACAAGTTCAGTGAATTGCAATGTTCAAAGAATGATTTGGAACGAAAAACAATGGAATCCATTCCCTATGCATCGCTGGTTGGAAGCTTAATGTATGCTCAAACATGTACTCAACCAGACATTAGTTTTGCTGTTGGAATGTTAGGCCAATATCAAAGTAATCTTGGAATAGATCATTGGAAAGCTGGAAAGAAAGTACTTAGGTACTTACAAGGCACCAAAGATTATATGCTTACTTATAAAAGATCAAGTCATCTTGAAGTAGTAGGCTACTCGGATTCAGATTATGCTGGATGTGTAGACTCGAGGAAATCTACATTTGGTTACATGTTTCTCCTAGCTGGAGGAGCAGTTTCATGGAAAAGTGGGAAGTAGTCTGTCGTTACTACTTCCATTATGGAGGCTGAATTTGTAGCATGCTTTGAGGCTACTATTCATGCATTGTGGTTGCGAAATTTTATCTTAAGGCTTGGTTTGGTCAACAGTATAGAAAAGTCGTTAAGAATTTATTGTGATAATTTTGCAGCTGTTTTCTTCTCTAAGAATGATAGGTTTTCTAAAGATGCGAAACATATGGATTTGAAATACCTATCTATTAAAGAAGAAGTGCAAAACCATAGAGTGTCCATTGAGCATATTGATACTGAATTGATGATAGCAGACCCGTTAACTAAAGGTTTGCCACCGAAAATATTTACTGGACATGTTGAACGGATGGGCATTTTGGACAGGTCCTCATTCTCTTGAAAGCCAATATTTTAGAATGCTCATATCATTGTGACACTCATGAATTCAATTAAGGTCATGGTTTTGCTTGTGCTTTGTTACCTCTATTTAGTTGTATACAATTATAGTTTGTGAGATAACTAATAGCATATATGGAAATGATAATTTAAAGTTTCAATGTTCCTCAGTAAGGTTATTATGAATTATGATGATTATGTGATACATGGAAGGAATCAAGTCGCTAAAATATATGCGATGACCATGATCCAATCATTTTAATTCAATCAAGTATTATGGTTTGATGATCTTTAAGGATTGTGCACACTTATTTGTTATTAATTCATCAAGTCATAACATGGGCCAAGTGGGAGATTGTTAAATTAATTAACATAAGTGGCCCTTGTTATTTAAAGTATGACCCAAGATAAAAGGCCTAATATAATGGTCGGTTAGGCATGATGGTAATTTGGGTCATCGGGTTTAAAATCCCTCCACTCTCCTTATTTAAAGATTACTATTATAGGAAAAGATAATTTCCTATTTAAGGTAACGGTTATAGAAAGAGAAGTAACTTTCTATTTAAGGTAACGGTTACAGAAAAAGGAGTAACTTCCTATTTAGGGTAACAGTTACAGGAAAAAGGAATAATATATATATCATAACAGACTTTTCCTTTTCTCAACCATCAAAGAGAAAACGAAAAGAAAAGAAAAGGGGAGAGTAGGAGAAAAGAGAAAAGCGTTCAGAGCGGATCAGAAGAGGGTTCTCATCTTCACAACAAGACATTAGTATAATGGACAACGATATGTTGATTTCATTACATTTTGTATGCTAGAATTCGCAAAGAAAATATCCTATATTATAGAAATATGAATTTCATAAAGAGAAATTCTAGAAAAGTCCAACACACAAATCGTAATGAAATCAACATACCGTTGTCCATGATGCTCCTGTCACGAAGATGAGAATCCTCTTTCAATTTGCTCCTAAAAAACTTTTCTCTTTTCTCCTACTCTTCCCTTTCTTTACTTTTGTTTTCTTTGATGGTGGAGAGGAGGAAAAGTCCGTAATGATAAAAGTTACTCTTCTTTTCAGTAAGAGTTATCTTTAAACGGGGAGTTACACCTCTTTTCCGTAACCGTTACCTTAAATAAGGAATTACCCCTCTTTTCTGTAACCGTTACCTTAAATAGGGAGTTATTCTTCGAAAACAATACTCGAAGCCCCTGCAGTTGGACACGATGATGTGTTTTAATGTAATATTGTATTCAAGTGTTTGGCACTTAACCGCATTGTTCCTTTGTTCCTTAATTAGATTAAGCAAGAAATACAGCAATCAACCTCTTTGATAGTTTGTATCCAGTTTTATGATGACAAATCTTTGAAAAATATAGAACCGATGCTTCCTGCATATACAAGCAATAAAAAAATAATAATTATTATTATTTTTAACATTTTATGAATTTTTATAGTTAAATTAAAATTTTTTCATATCTTTATTTAAATGATAAAATTTTAAATTTGCTTTTAAAAAATTATTTTTAAATACAAAGTAATCAAAAATTATATGTTACAATATAATATATTTTACTATATCTAGCACCACAAAACTTCTTGAAAATGTCATTATATCAATTAGTGACATTATTTTGGTGTCATTTCAACTTTGGACCTGCTAACCATGGGGGTGGCTATAAGATCTATTGGTGCGGTCGAGAACTTAACCGTTCATGTGGTTTTAGAAACATCTATCCCGGTAATTGCACTTGGGTGGCCAAAGATGACAACTTATATTTGCATGATCATCCTTCAGAAACCACCTCGAAACACTATGAGTGGTAAAAATGATGTGTCTAGGGTATGTAATCTTGTACTTTGGTTTTTCGACTTAAGTACACTCAGCACCTATGTCACTTACAAATAAAAGATAAAATAAATTCTCAACTTCTTTGGTTATCTGGGTTGTGTTTCACGAGACCATTAGAACTCTCTTTATTGTACTATGTCCACCAACCTTTTCCCTTCTTTTTTTTTTTTTTGTTTTTGTGCACAGGAACCCTATAAATGCTATTCGTCTCCCATGTATATGATGACTCTATTTTCATTTGCCACCAGATTTTCATGAGGAAAGATTCAAATAATCAACTTGCAACTATATTACATAAATGCATAGATGAGGGTCCCAAAAAACATTCTTCCTAAACCATAATTAGTCCACATTTATGAAGCAATTAGAAAAAATGCCACTTGCCTCATATTTAAATGTTTGGAAAGAATTTGACACCTTATAGCTATGTCTAGTAATAGAATATAACATATGGCTGGATGGCAACAGCTTAATTTTTAGCCAAAATGGTTACAAAATATACGCAGACATTATACATCTATTGAAATGGTTAATAAAATGAGTAAATATTTCAATTAGATTTTATCTTTCATTAATTTTTGTTTCAATCAAAAAATGAGTCATTAATCAATGCTACTCAAATCCAGTTAAAATAAGATGTATAAAAATTAAAACTCCAAGCTATATATGCATATCAAGCAACGCTACAACCAAAAACTACACAAATATAGTATAACACATACCACTGCACATAGTTATTGAACAAAAGCTTTTAAGTAAATGCCCTCGACAACGTGGACTAGAGAACTAGTTTCTATACTGATTGACTTCGGAAAATTAATAAATTTTTAAAATCAACAATCATTTTTAAGATATAAAATTATTAATAATTTTATATTCTTTACAACATGATCAAAATCCCAGTGATGAAATTAATCTTTCCTATTTTTTGTTTTATTTTGAAATCCTCAACAACTTATAATCTCATTTTGACATTAATTGTTATTTTAAGTTGTTTTCATTTTTAAATTTTTTTAGATTCTCATTTATTGAGTTTTAAGTTATTTAGATTTTATTAAAGCAAGCTTGCCATTATCCTATCAATGATTCCATGCTTGAACTTTTCAAGTTGAGGGTGGGGACAAAACAAAATGGAAGGAGAGAGGCTATGGAGTGGCAACCTCCACCCGATGCATCATTTTTAAGTTCAACGCTAACCGGGCTCTTATGGTAAGCCCTTGGCCCAGCGGGTATTATTTGAGATGGAAGGATTGGGAAAGTAAGGTGTTTGTTCTCCAAGGCAATTGGTGTGACAACATCCAATTGGGGCAGAACGGGAGGCCATCCGGGAAGCTACTAAATTGTGGGTAAATTGGAGTGATG
>JAGSHU010000262.1:0-10033 GCA_021533255.1 Ceriops tagal | reverse complement strand
AATAGGTTGTAATGTTGAAAACATCAGCCCAAAATGTCTTTGGTAATGCCTCTTATGCATATATGGATTTTGATGAAAGTGATAAATTATAGTTTAAATTCGTTAAGTGTTTTTTCATTGGATATGGAATTGATGAATTTGAATATCATCATTAGGATGATTAAAATAGAAAGATTATTGGAAGTAAAGATGTCATATTTAATGAAAATATTGTCTATTAAAATAAACATGTTACAAGATTTGATAATGTTAGGAAGCATGCCATAAAAGGAGAATATATTAAGTTGGAGGAAATTTCAGAAAATGATGTGATTAAAGGAGTATTAGAAAACTCTAAAATTATCCTAATACAGTCATAGCCTTTTACATTAGTGGCACAAATGATGAAATTTAGTAGAATATCTAAACTTTTAAAACAATTCTCTCCTTCCTTGTATTATTTATTGATGGAGGTGAGATAGAATACTTTGATGAAGTAATACAAGTTAAGATTTTTCCAATTGGAAGTTAGCTAGGGAATCCAAAGGCATCATTTCAATAATTAAGAACAATAAGATAAAGAAAAGTAAAGTGAGTTTGAGTGAATGTCAATTCAACAACATTATAAATTCTCTAAACCTATTATCACGAGGCTAAAACATGGACTTGGCATTGTGTGCATCTAAACCTACTTGTGAACAGGGACTATTCCTTTCTCAACATCTCTTGACCATAAGAACCACTCTAACTAAACAATAGTTATTGGATGAATTGCATATGCCCTTCTAATCATTGTAACAAAGGCCTCTAATAAGAAACTTAATCGACTCTGTGTGAACATTGCATATCTTTGCAAGTCAAAAAATTTTGTTAAATTATACAAAAAAATAAATTAAACTACTATATTAAATTCACAAAAAAATAAATTTTATGGTTCAATACTTTTATAAGTTATAATTATTAACATAAATAACACAATATACATATGTTTATCAAATTGAAACTTATTATCACTTGAGAAACTAATAGTTTCTTTGTATACTCTTATTTTTGGCTTTTTCAATACAAAAATGTTCATAATAAAATAACAAATAGATAGATCAAAATTATCTCAAATTTTTTGAATATATTGAATTTAAAACATATTAAATTTTAAATTATTGACATTTGTCTATTATAGTTTGAGAATTTTGAGGTTATTGACTTATGACACGTTACAGATTAGGTTGAATCAATTGTCAGGAAGGCTATTCAAGTAATCACCAACTTTTGCCACCTAACTTATCCAAATCCAACCGATAGAAAACCAAAATTTTGGATTGATCTTGGTCTTGTAGTTGACGCTTATACTTCGATGATCTCGATCTCCTTCTCTTTATGCCGCAAAGGTTTTATCTTCATATTGCCTTTTTTTTTTCATGCACACCCCCATCCTAAAGCAGTACGATATGCTCTGCATAGTTTCCATCAATTGTCCTCCTCTTAGTAAAATGATTTCGTAACTAAAAATTGGAATCATTGTCGTCATCACATTCATCCCCAAAATAACAATTCTTTAACTGAGAGATAGGATCTCTTTCATTTTTATCCACTTTGATGCAATTCAGCCAGCTTCTTCTCCTTCTTCTATTTAGTCATTGCCCTTAGCTGGCTGATTTTCTTTTCTTCAATTTTGTTTGCACCCCTAGGTTGCTTCTTCAAATCTTCTTTATTTTTAGCCTTCACTGTTCCTGACTGATCAGTCTTTTCTTTTTGAGACGTAACAGCTATGGGCTGTTGCTCTTTAATCACATACATCATTTTTAGCCCTAGCTTTGGTTTGATAACTGTCTTCTCTTTTTTAGTTATCTTCTCCTGAGTCACAGCCTTCTCTTCCAACTTCTGTGGCAAAGTCTCATTCTCTTTAGGCAGTGCAGCATCAAATTGCTGCACTTTCTCTTCATTCTTTTTTTTCTCTTGCAGAGCTTGTTTCTCCTACCACTTTAAGCTTCTGTAAGTTCTCTTCACTCTTTTTGAGTTGTTGCCGAAGTCTCAGCAACTCTATCTCCATTTCTTTAATTGTTGAAGTCCTTGAGCCAAGCTCCATAGTAAAGTCTTTACATATTTTGATATGTTCTTCAAGTCTTCTCTTCAAGTCAATATGTTCAACCCTTATTTCATCCTTTTGACTTTCTGCTTCCTCAATCTTTGCTTTAATTTGTTTTATATGGGCCTCCAACCTTCTTATGGTTTTGCCCTTTCTGATTATCTCCTTTGAAGCTGCTTCTAACTCAGCTTCAAGATTTGGTTCTTCTTCATTAATCTCCTCTTCCTCTTCAGAGGTTGTGCTACCATATCGAGCTGATGCCATAAAGGCATGCTCATCTGATGAGTCTATATCTTCCTCCTCATCGACTTCTTTTATCTGGCTCACATAACTCTTGATTGAGCCTCTCTTCTTCTTTTGTGGGTTAGCAGTCTTCTTACTGGACTTCCTTGACTTGAATGATGGTCTTCTCCATTTTGAATTCTGCTCATCATCACCATCCTCATCTTCATCATCAAGTTTCACTTTGCACTAAAAAGCAAAGTGTCCAGTCTGCCCACAATGATAACATCTCAAGGACAATTGTCCTTTTTCCTTCTTAGACCCCTTTTTGAATTTTCTTGTGAAGTAAGCCAACATTTCACCTTCACTTTCTTCCTCATCATCATCATCATCCTTACTGGATGATTCGTCCTCTTCTTGTATCTTCAAATGTCTTATAGCTTTGAAAGCTGCCTCTTTTGATAGCTTTGATGTTAAGGAGCTTTTAGTTGACTTTATTCTCATCTCATATGCAATGAGATTGCATTGGAGATCATGTAGTGACATAGAATTAAGATCTTTACTCTCCTCTATGGCTACCACCTTTGAGGCAAACCTCTCAGGCAGAATTCTCAAAATTTTCTTCACAATAGATGAGTCCTTCTTGTTCTTCCCATGACTTTTAAGGTCGTTTACAGCATCAATAACCCAAGTGAAGAACTCTTAGACTGTCTCATTCTTCTGCATTCTGAGGGATTCATATCTCTTCTTGAAAACTTGAAGCTTGGCCTCCTTCATTCTGCCATCACCTTCATAGACCTTCTGCAATCTGTTCCATATCTCCTTAGCAGATTTGCAGTCCATAACTTTAGCATATTTAGCATCTGTCAATGCTAAAATGATGACATTTGAGGCCTTCCCATTGATCTCAAACTGCCTTAATTCCTCTGGGGTTGGATCTTTACCTTCTTTTGAAGGCTCAAAACCCTCCTATATAGATTTCACCACATTGATGCCATTGGTTGCAAATACCACCTGCACTCTTGCTCTCCACATATGGTAGTTGGTTTCATTAAAGATTGGAACCTTCTTACTATAAGTAGTGCTGGTGCTGATACCAGCATCTATTTCTCAGTATGCTAAACAAGTTAAAACTTCTGAAACCCTTTAAACTAGTACACTAAGCTGTTAAGCTTCAAACTAGTGAACCTGGGCTCTGATACCAATTGAAGTTCCCTACTTCACCCTAGGATCTACTAGTCTGTAATACTGAGAGGGGGGTGAATCAGTATTACACCCCTTTTTTTTTAATTGATAAGTGAACAACTTCAAACTCTTCTTAGAAATGAACTCTTTCTTAGATTCAACTAAGGTTGATCTATTGCTACCTACTAATCACAATAGTCCCCAAAGTTACCTTTCAGACACCTTGCCTATTAAACAGATTGGTTGTTCTTGATTAAGTCTTCTTTTAGGTTAGGGGTTTGATGATTCTTTAGTTGCGTTCACAACTCAATTCAAAACATAAAATGTAAATCCAAAGCAAGGACACGAGAGATTTACATGGTTCCGTCAATGTGACGTACTCCACAGTGGTAGAGTTTCTTTCTCTACCGAGACAATCCATTATATTTGAGAACACCAATGTGATATTCCCTATGATTACAATGGATGTCTTAATCTTCTACTCCTTTCACTATTACAAATACAAAGCAATCACAATACAAAAAGTGTTACTTACTGTGTCTACCCTTATTCTAGCTTGTGTTGCCTCTGTTTGATTTGAATAGGTTGCTTCACTGCTGCTTGGAAGATCACCAAAACTCTCTCTAACCTCTCTTGAAGAAATTTGGAAATACGTTGAGTTCTCTCAAATGCTACACTAAATTTCTTCTCTAGGTTGTCTCACCCAACTTCTGGTCTCACTGTCTCATCGTCTCACAGCCTGCACTCACGCTTCAGGTCTGCCTTCTTATGTCTCATGGCCTGCCTCACGCTACTGGTCTGCCATTTCATGCCTCACGGACTGCCTCATGCTTCTAGTTTGTCGTTTTATGTCTCTTGGCCTACACCACGCTCCTGGTCTGCCGTTTCATGTCACTTGGCCTGCCTCCCGCTTCTGGTTTTGCTGGTTCACGTCTCACGTTCTAGTTTGTTGTCTTCTCTTTTGGGTGGTCTCACGGATACCAAGTCTGGTCTTACCTGGTCTTGTTTCCAGGTCTGGTCTGCTCTAACGTCTCACCTTCTCCAGGTCTCACATACTTTCTTTCTCCAGGTCTGGTCTGCTCTAACATCTCACCTTCTCCAGGTCTCACGTCCTCTCTTTCTTCATGTCTAGTCTGCTCTAATGTCTTACCTTCTCCAAGTCTCATGGATCTGATTTCTTCTCTTGTGGTTGCACGGATTTCTGCTCTTACAGGTGTGCCATTTTTGGTTTTCTTCTCTTACGGTGGTGGCTGTCTCTATCTTTCGGTGGTGTACTCTCCCGTTTCTCTTCAACATTTTTTTTTCTCTTGCTTTACCGGTTTATATACTCCCTTCTATGAAAACCCTAGTAGAGCTTACTGGAGCCACGACGAAATTCCTTTCTTGCCTTTCCATGTGGCTTCATATTACTATTCCATACAAAATTCAACATTATCCTTCTTCTTAATTTATTTTTCTTACTCCTTTCTTTCTACTGAAAACTCATCCTTTGAATGCTTGAACGAGCTACTTCTGCTTGCACACTTAAATCTAGTTGACAACAATTATAACCCATACAAGGCTGTGGGAACAACAATCATATAGGAACATAAACACCAATATTGCACTAATATCTCAAATAGAGCCTAAGCATGTAGAAAATGAATTGATTGATGAGAATTAGATGCATGCTATGGAGAATAAGTTGAACAAATTTAAGAGGAACCAAGTATGAACTTTAGTTCCTAAATCTATAGATCATCTTATCACTATAACCAAATAAGTGTTTATAAGCAAACTATATAAGTGTGGAAAAATAATAAGGAATAAAGGTAGACTTGCTGTTAAGGGATACAATAAAAAATATAAGATAAATTATAATGAGAACTTTGTATCCATGGCTAGACTAAGAGTCATGTGTATCCTTTACATACATCTTTCATGAATTTTACTTATATCAATTGGATATATAAAGTGTATTTCTTAATGGTATTATTGTGAGAGAAGTATATATTGAGCAACTTTTAAGTTTAGAGAACACTAAATATTTTCATCATGTTTTTAAGCATTCTAAAATCTTGTACAAATTAAAACAAGTTCCTTAAACTTAGTATAAGTAACTTAGCTTATTATTGATTAAAAGCAACTTTATGAAAGTAAGGTAGATACCACTCTATTCACAAAAGTAAGAGGTAACAATCATTTAATTGTTGTTGTTCCCACAGCCTTGTATGGGTTGTAATTGTTGTCAACTAGATTTAAGTGTGCAAGTAATTTAAAGCTATATGGAGGGGCAAGAAAGTAAAGCCATATGGAAAGGCAAGAAAGTAAATCACAATATAGTAAGCCCTACTAGGGTTTTCATGGAAGAGATTATATAAACCAAGACCTTGGAAGACATAAGTGTGGGTGGACAGCAAAACCAGGGTACACGGCCAAAGCACACCAACGACAAGAGATACCTTGGTGAGACAAAACCCTACAACAAGAGAGAAACCACCAGCTGGACAGCAAGGAGACAACACGGCAAAGAGACCTTGGACAATAAGGGAGACCTTGGCTGGCTGAAGGAAAATTGCGTGACCAATGGCAAGAGAGAGGACACCACCAGTTGAAGGAAAACTGTGTGATCAACAGCAAGAGAGAGGACACCACCGGCTGGAAGGAAACTGTGTGACTCACGGTAAGAGAAGAGACTGCACGCCATCGGAAGAGCAAAGGCGACACACACCCATCGTAAGGGAAGAGAAGATAATCAGGAAAGCAAACCAGAACACACACAGCACCGGGAGAGAAAAAGAAAAGACGCCACCGTGAGAGAAAAAGGGTAAGACACCACCGGGAGAGCCAATGTGAAAAATAGAACCGGGAGAGCCAATGTGAAAAACAAAATTGGGAGAGCCAATATGAAAAACAAAATTGGGAGAGCCAACTTTGGAGAGAAACGGGAGACCAGTGGAACCGTGAAATGGACGAGGAAAGCAGACGGCAAAACCAGAAACGCACCATCCCTAGAAGAGAAGAAAACTAGAAACGTAAGGTGAGGGCAAAAAACCAGAAACGGGAGATCAGCAAAACTGTGAAGGAGAAGTGCAGCAAAACCATGGAACGGATGAGAGTGCAACGAAACCGTGCAGTGAAGTGGATGTAAACCAGAAATGTGCGTGAGGCGTGAGACCAGCGAAGCGGATGCAAACCAGAAACATGCATAAGACGTGAGATGCCAAACTAGAAGCTAGTGGCAAGCCGAGAGACGTGAACCAGAAAAACCAGAAGCTGGCGGTAGGCCAAGAAATGTGAACCAGTAAAACCAAAAGCGTGGTGCAAGCCAAGAGACGCGAAATGTTAGACCAGAATCGTGAGGCAATCCGTGAGACGTGAAATGACAGACTAGTAGTGTGAGGCAGGCCGTGGGACGTGAAACGGTAGATCTGAAGCATGAGTACAGGCCATGAGACGGTGAGATGGTGAAAGCAGGAGTTGTGTGAAACAACCTTGAGAAGGAATTCGGTGAAGCATTGGAAAGAACTCAAATTTCTTCAAGAGAGGTTAGATAGTGTTATGGTGGACTTCTAAGCGGCAGTGAAATAGCCTATTCAATTCAACAGAGGTAAGACAAGCTAGAAGAAGGGTAGACACAGTAAGTGACACTTTTTATATTGTACTTGCTTTGTATTTGCAATAGTGAAAAGAACAGAGGATTAAGACATCCATTGTAACGACATTGTGGACATAGGGAGTACCATACTAGTATTCTCAAGTATAGTGGATTGTCTTAGTAGAGGAAGAGTCCTTACCACCATGGACATACATCACATTGACGGAACCACGTAAATCTCTTGTGTTCTTACTTTGATTTACATTCTATATTTTGAATTGAGTTGTGAACGCATCTAAAGTATCATCGAACCCATAATCTAAAGAAGACCTAATCAAGAACATCCAATCTGTCTAATAGGCAAGGTGTCTGAAAGGTGACTTTGGGGACTATTGTGATTAGTAGGTAACAATAGATCTACCTTAGTCGAATCTGAGAAAAAGTTCGCTTTTAAAAAGAGGTTGAAGTTATTCACATACCGGCGTATTAACGAGAGCAAAAGTATTAAAGAAGTAAAATACTTTAGCTTAAGTTATCAGTGTTTTTAAGGGGTGTGATACTAATTCACCCGCCCTCTCAGTATCACAAACTAGTACATCCTAGGGTGAAGTTGAAAACTTCAATTGTGTAAATTTTTCTTCTCAAATAGAAAAAGAATTTGAAATAAATATAATGGGGCAACAATGTTTCTTCCTTAGTTTATAAACAAAAAAAAAAAAAACTGTAAATGTGATCTTTATTAATGAAACAAAGTATGCATAAGAGACATTGAACAAGTTTGACATAAAGGTCTCAAAGCCTTATGATATACTAATGTCAACATCTATTAAACTTGATAAGGATGAAAACATTAAGAAATAGATAAGAAACAATATTGAGGTATAGTTAGAAGTTTACATTACCTTACTCTAAGTATACTTAATATTATGTATGGTATATGTTTTTGTATGTGTCTTCAATAATCACCTAAAGAGTCTTATTTTAATGAATTAAAAATAAAATTGCATTATATCAAAGAGTCTATTAGTTTAGATATATAGTATCTTAGAGGTAAGTCTTTTAAACTAGTTGGTTATTTGCCCTCAAATTAGGCCAATGATAAACTTGATAGAAAAAAAACTATTAGTGCTAGCTAATTCCTAAAAATTGCATTAGTCTCATGGTCTAGTAAGAAGTAAAGTTTTGTAACACTTTTTAAGGTTAAGGCTAAGTAACTTATAGTGGCTAGTTATTGTTCACAACTTTTTTATATCAAAAAAAACTCTTGTGAGCTTCAAATTGCATTTTTTTTGGAGTACATATCATATGTGACAACTTTAACACCATAAGTCTTACCAATAACTTCATTTATCATTCTAGAACTAAACATGTAAATTTAAAATATTATTTTATTAGAGGTCATGTGTTTAAAGGGAATATTATTCTTGAGTTTTCAAGGATTAATAACTAACTAAATGATATTTTTACAAAAGCATGGCAAAGATAGGTTTTTGAGTATTATAGAGCATTTGGACATGTAAACGGGTTCTAAACTCTTATTTTTGCATTTTACATGTTCTTGTGTTTTTTTGTTCAATTAATTGATTTTGATGATATTTAAGACATGCCTTGATTTTTTTTAATTATTTTATATGTGAAATTTCTTTTGTTTTAAAAAACATTATCTCCAAAACTTTTTTTTTCTTAAAGTCAACTAGTTAAATTTTTTGCACTAATCAGTCAACTCAATTCTTTGTACTAGTCATTAGGACTATTTTTCTACTCAATTGTTTAGTAAGTATCTTATCACAAACCTTTTGCTATTCTAAGCACGATCAACCACATCTTTTAAAAGCCCTTTCCTTTATTTTTTTTTCAAAAAATAAAATACTCTAAAATCTCTAAAACCATAGCCATTGGCCACTATCTTTAAAATTTCCTAACAAATTTTCAAGATCTACCAAATTCATTCTAAATTTAACCAAAATTCCTTCCTAAATTCGTTACTTCTCTTATAAATCACTACATCCATCCATGAATTCCATCAATTCTCTTCTCCCTAAATCACAATGAAGAGGAGAAGACAAATTCCCAAGTCTAAACCCTCTAAAAAGGGATAATCCACCCGAAAAGAAAAGTTACATTCACTGCCACCGGAGACGAATACCATCTTTATTACCAATGATGTCATCGCCACCAAAGAAGGAGTCCTCTCAATCACCGGCAAGCACCTCAAAATCAACTTTGCTTGTTTAAAGGGTAGTGCTCAACCTATCAACACCACTATTATACCCTATTTTGCCATTTCCATGGCCCAATGGCTTGCCAAATAAGTCTTGGTCATCTCTTCCTTGACCTAGATTAAATTCCTCGTTGCCCACTGGATGTTTAGATGAAACACCAATTAAAGAATTTAAAGTTTGCCCATAGGGAGAACTATTAAGGATGCTTCAAAAAAGGTGTTTATTGCTTAGAATTTACTAGATGGACTTATTAAACAATGATTAAATTTCATCAAGTTCAATTGCAAGTACTATCCAAATATGGTAAAAATATTTTTCTCCAATATTAAAGAATTTTCAAATGAAAGGATCGTTTTGTACCTAAATGAGAACGATGTGATGCTAACACTTAAGATTATTGCCAACACCATTTTTTGTCCCTCTTATTAGTGTGAAGTAATTTTGATAAAGATTGGATTGTCAATAAATTTTTTGTCTCTGGAAAGTTGAAAGCTATTTTTGAAGATCAAGTTGATAATGATAGAAATATTTTGTTTAATAGAATTGAAGGTTCAATTTTTACAAATCACAAGCATAAAAAGGCTAGTTCTTTGCCTGTTAAATCACATTTTAGGCAAAGAATTATAAGAGGTAATATTTCTCCAAGAAGTTGGCATATGGATCATCTATCTTATGCTAATTTGTGTATCTTGACTTATGTCATTAAAAGCAAAATGCTTAATCTTTCAAAACATGTGATGAAGGTGATAAGATATGCTTTCT
>JAGSHU010000261.1:0-10065 GCA_021533255.1 Ceriops tagal | reverse complement strand
AATTTTTGTTACTACAATAACTTGGTTCTTTTTTTTTTAATTTAAATTTGGCTTAATTGTAATGATTAACCTTTTTTTTTTTTTGGTGTGTGTCTATTAGAAAGCTAATTGAGGCATAAATTACATAACAGAGTATCTCTTTCCATTCTTATAAATCTTATACTCCTACCTAAGATTAAAACTTAGAACTTTAAAAATAAAAATTTAAGTTTTTAACTAGTAAGATAACTTTTGAGAGATAATGTTCAACTAGTTCGTTGATGGGGCAAGTACAAAATTAAAAGAGATTTCTAATTTTAAGTTATATGAACAAATACTTTAGTTTTCACTTATTAAGTATAGGTGGATGAAACTATTTACATATATTTAATTATTGAGAAATTAATTATTCTCTATGAACAAAAAAGAGAATAAATAGAATTTCTTAATGAAGATTCTTTGCTTAAAAAATTATTACATGCATAGCTTAATTTCCCTCTCAATCCAAAATGATTTTTAAAAGAATGAATTTCCTAAATCAAACCTCATGAAGGTACACAAACATTGTCAAAGTAGAACAATATTATGCATATTTTGTTGCACTCACATATATCATGTGAATAGTCTGCTCCTTGTAAGACTTCCATTTTTTGTTTGCTTTATTTGTAAAATCAAATTTTTACTAGTATATTTACAATCAAATCATTATAATTTTTGTCACCATAGGTTTTGTATAAAAAATTATACATGTCACCAAAAAATCTTAGAAATAAGTAGTGAAAAAAGAAATAGAATTCTTAATATTATTATTGTAATTTGTTTTAGGTGACAAATCCTTGTTAAATCATTGGCTTATTGAGCATCTTATAAACTTTGTCAGGTTTAAAAATAAGGGAATAGGGAGATTTAAGTCATAAGTTAGCAGTGAAAAAGATTTGCCCCATAATTGAATGGCAAGCCCTTACAAATGTTCTGTGCTCTAATTGCTAGTAGCTCAAGTCATTAACCATAGTTACACCAACTAGATATCACCTTAGATAAATGTACAAAGAACCTCATAATCCTGATGAGATGAGTACCATAAACAAAAAAGAAAAAAGAAAAATGATCATGAATTTAAGACATTAGATATGAAAAATTTTAAGAGAACCAGAAATCTCTACCTTCCACACTGAATGACAAATGGCATGGTGTTATATCAACAACTCACCACTAATATGTAATCAAGTCTAGGTAAGCTATGTTCAAATTTCTCATATGTACACGAAAGGAAACAAGATTAAGATCTTATCTTATCCCTATGTCCTTATGAAGTAAGGTTCCTCTACCAATTGCCTCCATGAAGGGTTCTCTTGAAATCCTCTGCCAGCTCGGGTTACTTTCCTTTCAAATATGGTACAGACAAATTGGTTAACAAGGAAAAGAAATAAGAATGAATCCTTCTTGAGCTACTTGGCCTTAGATACAACATAATCTATTCTTCAATTCTTTACAAATTGATCATTCTTCTTAGATTTTTTAGTTGCAATTGCTACCATCATTAATACAATCAATGTTAGGACACAACTACTTGCCAAAACAATGAATATTGTCTATCCAACAATAGTTTTTAGCAGAACATGGAAGTTAATGGTTATGCAAAACAATTAAGGCTTATATTTGCACTGATGGTGTTAGTTTAAAGGTCCAATTAACCATAACATCCTTTTGACAAAACCAAGTAAGAAATCTACAAAATTCAACTTTATGGAACACTCAAAATACCAATGTTACCATTGTCACCAAAAATGTTGAACATATTAGAAAACCAGGGTTGTAAACTTACTAAGAAAAATTTAAGTATTAATCCTAAAGAAACCCAAGAAAGAGATAAATTAGGTTGACAAAATATACATGCTTATGATTTAAGTAGCATGACAAATAAAATGATCACAATATAAAAAATTGATCATGGTAGGTAAATAGGTTAATGCAATAGTTGTATAAATACGTATATAGGCTAGTGAAAAATCAAATAGATTTAATTTTCAAGAATAGCAATTAGCTTGCATACAAAAAATGACATAATTAAAATTCCATATGGTGAAAAGCTTGTTGTTGTGTATGAGCTTGTACAATAATAATAATTGAAAGTAAAGAGAAAGAAGTTAGACATGATAATTTACAAAGTTTCAAAATTCTTATTTCTACATCCTCTCTTTAAGACCACTACCTTGGGAGTTTTAAATTTATTATAGAGCTCCCCAACCTCGAAAGGACCAATTATAATGACAAAGTGATACTTAATCACAACTACAAAAAGGTCTTTAACCTTATTACAACATAATCACACAAATTTGTTATCCATATGCTTGCTATCTTGCTAACATCAAGGCATAAGGTTTGTTATTAAAAGGGTAGAGAGGTAAAACCGTAAGGATGAATGTATGCTCAAAATATGAGTTTTAAGCATAATTTCCAAAGTCTTATTAAACATAATGGTCATAATTACCTTTTGACTCTAATCCACAAGTTATACATTAACTAGTCTAGTCTTAACATATGTTTTTCAAAGTAAACTTAGTGGAGAGGGGCAAAGCCACCAAAGTTAGTGTTGTTCCCACAGCTTTGTATGAGTTGTAATTGTTGTCAATTAGATTTAAGTGTGCAAGAAAGTAAAGCCACATGGAGGGGCAAGAAAGTAAAGCCACGTAGAGGGGCAAGAAAATAAAAGCCATATGGAGAGGCAAGAACGTAAATCTACCGCGTAAGCCCTATTAAGGTTTCATGGAAGAGAGTATATAAAGACCTTGGAAGACAAAATTAGGGTAAGGCCAACTGAAGTTCCTAACTTCTCCCTAAGATCTACTAGTTTGTGATATTGAGAAGGAAGGGTGAATCAGTATCACCATAATTCGCAATTCGCAGGTAAGTGAACAACTTCAACCTCTTTTTAAAAGCGAACTCTTTCTTAGACTCGACTAAGGTAGATCTATTGCTACCTACTAATCACAATAGTCCCCAAAAGTCACCTTTCAAGCAACTTGCCTAATAAATAATTCGGATATTCTTGTTTAAGTCTTCGTTAGGTTATGAGTTGGCTGATACTTTAGCTGCGTTCACAACTCCATTCAAAACACATAATGTAAAACAAATTAAGGACACACGAGATTTACGTGGTTCCGTCAATGTGACGTACATCCACGGTAGTAGGGACTCTCCCTTACCTAGACTATCCATTGTACTTGAGAATTCCAGTTACAATGGATGTCTTAATCCTGTGCTCCTTTCAATAATGCAATTACTAAGCAAGTACAATACAAAGAGTGTCACTTACTGTATCTAACCTTCTTCTAACTTGTCTTGCCTCTGTTGAATTGAAAGGCTGCTCCACTGCAGCTTAGAAGTTCACCGCAATGCTCTCTAACCTCTCTTGAAGAAATTTGAAAATACGTTGAGTTCTTTCAATGCTTTGCCGAATTCCTTCTCTGCGTTGTTTCACACAGCTTCTGCTTTCACCGTTTCATGGTCTCACCAGTCGCCTATTTCACAATCTCACTGTCTTACGGCTCGCCTCACGTACGTTTCTGGTTTGCCCTTGTTCGTTTCACACCTCCTTTGGCCATATCAGATTTTCTCCCTTTTCTACCGGCCACTGTTCATCGGCCGTCCACCCTCTGTTTTGGCTATAACGGGTTTTTCTCTCCTTCCCTGTTTGGCCGTCGGGTTTCTCTCTCCTTCTGCCAGTGGTGTGTTTTGCCGTGCTCACTTGGTTAGTCGTCGGGTTTCTTTTTCTCTCCTTCCCGTCGACTCCTCTGTTCTGGCCGTATACCTCTTTTCTCTCTCTTCCAATGGTTGCCTCAATTTTTCTCTTTCTCTCGTGTTTTGCCAACGGTGGTCTTGGTTTGTCGAATAGGATTTTGCCGTTTCGCTCTATCGATCTGCCGTCCAGTTGTCTAGCCTCTTTCAGCTGTTTCTCTATTTTTTCGACCACTAGTGTGTCGGTGGTGTGCTGTTCCTCACAAGTTTCTCTTTCTTGCTGTCATACGGTTTGCTCCGATTTGCTCAATTTACCGACCTCTCCTCTTTTCCGACCACAGGTTTGTTTTCTCTCTCTTTTCGTCAACGGCTACCGTCATTCACTCTCTTATGTTGGCCTTTATATACTCCTTTACGAAACCCTAATAGGGCGAATTTATTGTCTTGCCCTTCCATATGGCTTTTACGTTCTTGCCCCTCCATATGACTTTTACCTTCTTGCCCTTCCATGTGGATTTACTTTATTGCACACTTAAACCTAGTTGACAACAATTACAACCCATATAAGGCTGTGGTCAACACCAACATAAGAGAGCATTCGATAAACACAAAGAGAGCAAGGTCGGCCAAAACACAAGAGAGAAAACGCTGGAAGAGCAATCGATGGAACAACACAACCCTAAATGGAAAAACCACTAAACACAAAGAGAGGGTACACGGCAATAAGAGAGGGTAACCATCCAAGCAAGAGAAATCGTCCAAAGGAGACAACCGGCCAAAGGAGACAAACGTCCAAATATAACCATTCGGCCAACACAAGAGAAATCGGTAAGCTAGGGTATTCGGCCAATCAACCCTAGACATCCAAGCAAGGAGACAACCGGCTAAGTAAGGAGGTGAACGTCTAAACCAACCTACACAGCCAAACAAGGTGAACGTTCATACAACCCTACACAGCAAAGCACAATCAATGGTAAGGAGGAGAACGGTCAGGGTAAGGTCAACGATAATAAGGAGAGGACGGTCATAACACACCAATGGCAAGTGAGACCTTGGTGAGTCAAAACCCTAAAATAAGGAAGAGTAAACCGGCTAGATAGCAAGAGTTAACACATGGCAAACCAAGGGAGACCTTGGACAGCATGGGAAATCAGGCAACGGTTAGAAGGAAACCGTATCACTCATGGTAAGAGGAGAGGCAAACGCACCATTGGTAAGAGAGGAGACAGCACACTGTCCGTAAGGGAAGAGAGGAGAAACCATGAAAGAGGAGACAAACCAAGCTGCTCGGAGGTGTGAAACGAATAAGTGCAAAGCGTGCAAACCAGAAACGTGCATGAGACGTGAAATGCCAAACCAAAAACGTGAGGTAGGCCATGAGACGTAGAACGACAAACCAGAAACATGAGGCGAGACATGAGACAGTGAGATCGTGGAACCAGGAGACAGGTGAGACTGTGAGACAGTGAAAGTAGGAGCTATGTGAAACAACATAGAGAAGAAATTCGGTGAAGCATCAGAAAGAACTCAATGTATTTCCAGATTTCTTCAAGAGAGGTTAGAGAGTGTTGTGGTAAACTTCTAAGCAGCAGTGAAGTAGTCATTCAATTCAATATAGGCAAGACAAGCTAAAAGAAGGGTAGACACAGTAAGTGACACTCTTTGTATTGTACTTGCTTAGTATTTGCAATAATGAAAGGAGTAGAGGATTGAGACATCTATTGTAACTGGTATTCTCAAGTATAGTGGATTGTCTCGGTAGAGGGAGAGTCCTTACCATCGTGGATGAACGTCATGTTGACGGAACCACGTAAATCTCGTGTGTCCTTACTTTGATTTACATTCTGTGTTTTGAAATGAGTTGTGAACGCGACTAAAGTATCAGCCAACCCATAACCTAACGAAGAACTAATAGGCTAGGTGTCTGAAAGGTGACTTTGGGGACTATTGTGATTAGTAGGTAACAATAGATTTACCTTAGTTGAATCTAAGAAAGAGTTCGCTTTTAAGAAAAGGTTGAAATTGTTTACATACCTGCAAATTGTGGTGATACTAATTTACCCCCCTCTCAGTATCACAAACTAGTAGATCCTAGGGTGAAGTCGGAACTTCAGTTAGGTAGCTATGGATGATGGCATCTAACAATCATAAGCAAACTTCATATTGAAGTGAAACCCTCATAATGAATTCACCACTCTAAGATAATTGTCATGTTTACTTTATATAAAGCTTTACGTTGTATTTTATTCATTATGTTTGTTGAGTATCTTGCTTTTTCAAATATGATTAAGCATAATGAAAAGAGTAAGTATAAGAATTGAACAAAATAATTAAAAGCAAGTATACTTACCATCATGTGAGTAATGCCAAAACCCATCTTCATTACCTTGTTTACTTTATCAAGGACATATGATTGATCATTAGCCAATAGTTATAAGTGTTAAAAGGAAAGAAAAATAATAAAAATTGTTTAAGATAACTCATTTTTATTTCTACAATAGGCTCTTTCTATAGGAACTTATAAGATCAACTTAATCATAAACTACTATTTATACTTTTGTTAGCTTGTACAAGTTATTTTCCACAACTAAAAGACAATAGCTTATACTTTACATCTATAATACTAACTAATCCTATTAACTATCTAATATAAAAATTGATTACTTAGTCTCAAAGCTTAATCATCTTTTATTATAGCAACTATTGTTACTTTCTTGCTACTACTTTTTTGCAGCTTCTTCTTCTTGCTACTACATTAGCACTCATTCTTAAACTTTTACTAAAGACCCTTAGTATACAAAATCTGGATTTAAGGAGATTCTTGGTTAGAATATTAACTAGCTAGTCTTTTAACTTGCAATGCACCAACATAATTTCTTCTTTTCTTTCTCCTTCTCTAACAACATGAAATTTGACATTTATATGCATATTCTTCCCATGTTAAACTAGATCTTCTATTATCCCAATGGTTAACTTGTCACACATGATCAAGTAACTTTACTTTGTTCAAAATTAAAATACTTTAAGATCTTCCTTCACTAGATTGCTTGGTTAACAGTTGCGACTATTGCCACATACTTAACTTGAATAATTGACTGAGCTATTACCACTTACTTCTTAGAATTTCGGGAAAACATAATTAAGTTATTTATTTGTAGAAAAAAATAACTTATTTGTATAAAATATTTTTTGAGAAAAATAAAAAAATAAGTTATTTTCTTCTGTTAAAGAGCCTAAGTAAACACAAACTTATACGATTAGAGTAGAAATTTTACCTTTGAAGTAAATGAATTCATTTTGACAAAAGACATGAGTGTTGTTGGGCTTTGAAAACTCAGAGAGAAAAAGTGGGCCTAGAGAGTAAAGCAAAAAAAGATAGAAGACAAGAAATAGAAGGGGACATTGGAAACTTACTAATTCCTTCTTTGGTTGAAAACCTCAGAAGCAACAACCGATCTGAGTTGTTTATAATCACAGCTTCCAGTTTGCCCTCATTCTCTAATTTTTGATCAATTTGCTTAGAAGGATGCATAAGTTCTTATTTTTCCATATTTATGATTGAATTTTCCATTTTACCCTTCACTCCAGCTAATTTAAACATGTGATGGCAAGGGCCATAATTGAGATTTGCACATGTCGTGGTCAAGTTGGGCAACTGGAAGAAATATATGAGATATTGGTAGAAGCAAGTCTAAATCCAGCTAGTTGGGAATACAGATGATCAATGCAGTCAACCAATTAAGCTGAGGAGGTTTGATCAAATTAATAATTGACATGAGAATGGCGCATGGAGAATTAGGTCGAATCTGCCTTTTAATTTTGTTTTGTTTTCGTTTTTTTTTTTTTTGGGTCTTTTTTGTGCTGCAAGTAGTGTTCTGAAGTTACTTGAATGGAAGCTTCAGTCTTCACTTATTGGGCACACGTGGATGAAACTATTTACATATATTTAATTGTTGAGAAATCAATTATTTTCTATGAATGAAAAAGAGAATGAATAGAATTGTCAATGCAAATTCTTTGCTTAAAAATATATTACATGCATAGCTTAATTTCCCTCTCATTCCCGAATGATTTTAGAAAGAACAAATTTCCTAAATCAAACCCCATTAAGGTACACAGATAAACATTGTCAAAGTAGAACACTATTATGCATATTTTGTTGCACTCACATATATCATGTGAATAGTTTGCTCCTTGTAAGACTCCTAGTTTTTGTTTGCTTCATTTGTAAAGTCTAATTTTTGCTAGTATTGTTACAATCAAATCATTATAATTTATGTCACCATAGGTTTTGCATAAAAAATTATACATGGCACCAAAAAATCTTAAAGATAAATAGTGAAAAAAGAAATAGAAATCTTAATATTATTATTCTAATTTGTTTTAGGTGACAAAATTCTTGTTAAATTATTGGCTTATTGAGCATCTTATAAACATTGTCAGGTCTAAAAATGGGGGAATATGAGATTCAAGTCATAAGTTAGCAGTGAAAAAGATTTGCCTCATAAGTGAATGGAAAGCCCTTACAAATGTTCTGTGCTCTAATTGCTAGCAACTTAAGTCATTAACCATAGTTATGCCAACTAGATATCACCCTTGACAAATGTACAAAGAACTCCACAATCCTGATGAGATGAGTACCACAAAAAAAAAAAAAATGATCATGAATTTGAGACATTAAACATGAAAAATTTTAAAAGAACTAGAAATCTGTGCCATCTGCACTAAATGACAAATAGGCATGGTGTTATATCAACAGCTCACCACTAATGAGTAATCAAGTCTAGTGAGCTATGTTCAAATTTATCATGTATACACGAAAGGAAACAATATTAAGATCTTGTCTTATCCCTACGTCCTTATGAAGTAGGGTTCCCCTACTGATTGCCTCAACGAAGGGTTTTCTTGAAATCCTTTGCTAGCTCGAGCTCCTTTCCCTTCAGATATGGTACAGAGAAATTGGTTAACAAGGAAAAGAAATAAGAATGAATCCTTTTTGAGCTACCTGGCCTCAGATGCAACATAATCTGTTCTTCAATTCTTTGCGAATTGATCATTCTCCTTAGATTTTTTTAGTTGCAATTGCTACCATCATTAATACAATCAATGTGAGGACATGGCTACTTGCCAAAACCATGAACATTGTTATCCAACAATAGTTTCCAGCAGAACATGGAAGTTAACGGTTATGCAAAACAATTAAGGCTCATATTTTGCATTGATAGTGTCAGTTTAAAGGTCCAATTAACCATAACATCCTTCCGACAAAACCCAATAAGAAATCTACAATATTCAACTTCATGGAACACTCAAAATACCAATGTTACCATTGTCACCAAAAATGTTAAGCATATTGGAAAACCAAGGTTGTAGGCTCACTAAGAAAAATTTAAGTATTGATCCTAAAGACACTTAAGAAGGAGATGAATCAGGTTGACAAAATACACATGCTTAGGATTTAAGCAGCATGACAAATAAAATGATCACAATATAAAAAATTGATCATGGTAGGTAAATAGGTTAATGCAATAGTTGTATAAATACTTATATAGGCTAAAGACAAATCAAATAGATTTAATTTTCAAGAATAGCAATTAGCTTGCATAAAAAAAATGACATAATTAAAATTCAATATGGTGAAAAGCTCGTTGTTGTGTGTGAGTTTGCATAGTAATAATAATTGAAAGTAAAGAGAAAGAAGTTAGACATGATAATTTACAGATGTTTAAAATTTTTGTTTCTACATCCTTTCCTTAAGAGTTTTAAATTTATTATTGAGCTCCCCAGCCTCGAGAGGACCAATTATAGTAACAAAGTGATTCTCAATCACAACTACAAAAAGGTCTTTAACCTTATTACAACACAATCACACAAACTTGTTTCTCAATCTCATATTCTATAACCTTATAATTCTCACAAAAATTTCCTGTTAAGCTATACCTGCTCCTAACAATAATCTCTCTCTTGTGTACTTTTAATTTTCAGATTTAATAACTCATTTGAAGTAAAAATAAGTTAATATGATATTACAAATATAAAGCATGATAATGAAACAAATTCAATTGATATTTCCACCAGTCATATGACTGCTAAAGTAGTCTAACATTTCTAAATCAGAAAAAAATAAAAACAGAATGAATTGTTCTACAATTTCGACAAACTAGAGAAAAAGAAAACCTAAGAGAATACAGAAAATACATTTGAGATACTAAAATAAGGTACCAAAAGTAAAGATTAACAAATTTAACCAAATCAAATAATATAAAAAAAGAATCCAACCAAAATAACATCATTTAAGTATAAGAGGTACATCAAAACATAAAGAATATCACACATCATCTAATAATC
>JAGSHU010000260.1:0-10178 GCA_021533255.1 Ceriops tagal | reverse complement strand
AAACCCTGAACCCTAAACCTTAAAACTCTAAACCTTAATCCTTATGAATCTAAAATGTTGTGAAACCGGAATACTGTAAAACCGAACCCCTATGAAACAGGAACCGTGTGCAACCGGAGTGCTATCAAACCTAAAGACTGTCAAATTGGAACCCTGTGAAACCGGAAACCTATAAATAGGAACTTTATGATATTGGAACCCTGTGAAACTGGAACTGTGTGAACCAGCACACTGTAAAACCAAAACACTATAAAACTAAATCATTTTGAAACTAGAACCGTGTGAAACCGTAACACTATGAAACCAAAACACTGTGAAACTTGAACACTATGAAGTAGAACCCTGTGAAACTAAAACTATGTGATATTAGAACATTGTGTAACCACAACTATGTGAAATCATATCACTGTGAAACTGACAAACATTGAAACCGGAACCCTGTGAAACTGGAACCTTGTAAAACCCAAACCCTATGGAACTGGAAATGTATGAAACCGAAACACTATGAAACTACAACATTGGGAAGCCAAAACACCGTGAAACCAAAACCTTATGAAACAGGAACATTATGAAACTAAAATTCAGTGAAACCAAAACTTTGTAAAATCATAACACTGTGAAACTGAAACCCTATGAAATCGGAACCATGTTAAATCAGAACCATGTGAAACTGAAACCCTGTAAAACCGAAACTTTGCGAAACAAGAACTGTATAAAATTGAAATAGTAGGAAACTGGAACACTGTAAAATAGTAACACTGTGAAACCAGAACCCTCTAAAACAAAAACCCTCTAAAATAGGAACCTTGTAAAACCGAAAATTTGTGAAATCGAAATACTATGAAACTGGAACGCTATGAAACAGAAACATTATGAAACCAGAACACTGTAAAACCAGAATCCTGTAAAACTGAAACTTAATGAAACTAGAACCATATGAAACCGAAACATTATGAAACTGGAATACTATGAAACCAAAACCCTATTAAACTAAAATGCTGTGAAACTGGAACACTATGAAACCGAAACATTATGAAACTGGAATACTATGAAACCAAAACTCTATTAAACTAAAATGCTGTGAAACTGGAACACTATGAAACCGAAACCCTATGAAATAGGAACCATGCGCAATCGAAATGCTATCAAACTAGAAGACTATCAAACTGGAACCCTATAAATGGGAACTCTATAAAACTAGAACTCTGAAAAATTGAAACATTGTGAAACTTGAACCGAGTGAAACCGAAACACTGTGAAATTGAAACACTGAGAAACATAAACACTACGAAACTAGAACCCTATGAAATCAGAATGCTATGAAACCAGGACACTAAAAAACTGGAACCCTATGAAACCGAAACCGTGTGAAACCAGCACACTGTGAAACCGAAACACTGTGAAACCGAAACCGCGTGAAACTGAAACATTTAGAAATCGGAACCGTGTGAAACCGTAACATTATGAGACAAAACACTATGAAACCAAAACACTGTGAAACCAGAATCATTTGAAATTGAAACACTGTAACACTTTGTAGTCGAAATCATATGAAACTGAAACACTGTAAAACCAGAAGATTATGACATCGAAAGACTATAAATTTGAAACCTTGTGAAATCGAAACATTGTGTAACCGAAACCCTAGGAAATCGAAACCTTGGGAAATCGGAACACTATGAATTCGAAGCCCTCTGAAACTAGAACCCTATAAAGTCAAAAATCTGTGAAACTAGAAACTTGCAAAATCGGAACACTAAGAAACCAGAACCTTGTGAAATCGAAACCCTGTGAAATCAAAACCCTATGAAATTAAAATCCTGTGAAGCCGAAACCCTATGAAACCAAAACCCTGTGAAGCCGAAACCCTATGAAACCAAAACCTTGTGAAACTTGAACCCTATGAAACCATAATACTGTGAAACTGGAACCACATGAAACTGCAACATTATGAAACTGAAACTTATTGTTCCCACAGCCTTGTATGGGTTGTAATTGTTGTCAAGAAGGTAAAGCCACATGAAAGGGTAAGAAAGTAAATCCACATGGAAGGGCAAAAAGGTAAAGCCACGTGGAAGGACAAGAAAGTAAATCTCCTGCGTAAAGGTAAGAACGTAAATTCGCCGCGTAAGCCCTATTAGGATTTCATGGAAGAAAGTATATAAAGATCTTGGAAGACAAAACTAAGGTAAGACCAACAAAATTGAATACACGGCAAATACACCACCGAAGAGCAGAACGGTGAAAATATACAACCAACAGAGAGAGAAATCTGACAATAAGAGAGAGAAATCCAACAGTAAGAGAGAAATCTGACGGTAAGAAAGAGAAATCTGATGGTAAGAGAGAGAAATCCAACGGTAAGAGAGAGAAATCCGGCTGGACGGCAAGAGAAAGAGAAGACGGTCGAAAGGGGGGCTGAACGAAGAATAGAGGTCGAAAAATTGAACAAATCAGAGCAGATCGGCGGAAGGAGAGAGAAACTCGACAGCAAAAATAGATGGTCGACAAAAATAGAGAAACAGCTGAAAGGGGCTGGACAACTAGACAGAAGACCGGAAGAGTAAAACGGCAAAGCCATTGGAAGAGAGAAAAAAATCATATACAGCAAAATCAGAGTGGACAGCGAAGGAAAGGAAAAACCCGACGGCCAAACAGGGAAAGCAAATACGACCAAAAGGGATACCACCAGCAGAATCGAGAGAAAGAGACAGACGAAGAAAGAGACACCACCAGAAGAGCAAACAGCAGATCTGCGACAGCGTGAGACAAACGAACGACACGATAAAGAGAGAACCGTAAAACGGACGAAGAGAGAGACACCACCAGAAAAGCAAGCAGCAGATCTGCGACGGCGTGAGACAAACGAACGACATGGCAAAGGAGAGAAAACCGGTTGAAAGAGAGAAAACCAAAGACAGAAAAAGAAAGAGTCGACGGCAGAACAGGGGTGGACGAAGAAAAACAAACCACCGGTCGGAAGAAAACCAAAAACGAACAGGTAAGGGCAGGCCGTGAAACAGTAAGATTGTGGAACCAAGAGACGGGTGAGACTATGAGATAGTGAAAACAGGAGCTGTGTGAAACAACGTAGAGAAGGAATTCGACGAAGCATTGAAAGAACTCAACGTATTTCCATATTTCTTCAAGAGAGGTTAGAAAGCGTTGCGGTGAACTTCTAAGCGGCAAGACAAGTTAGAATAAGGGTAGACATAGTAAGTGACACTCTTTGTATTGTACTTACTTAGTAATTGCAATAGTGAAAGGAGCAGAGAATTAAGACATCCATTGTAACTGGAATTTTCAAGTATATAATGGATAATCTTGGTAAGGGAGAGTCTTTACCACCGTGGATGTATGTCACGTTGATAGAACCACGTAAATCTCGTGTGTCCTTAATTTGTTTTACGTTCTGTGTTTTGAATTGAGTTGTGAACGCAACCAAAGTATCAACCAACTCATAACCTAACGAAGACCTAAACAAGAACATCTAAATTGTCTATTAGGCAAGATGTCTGAAAGGTGACTTTGGGGACTATTGTGATTAGTAGGTAGCAATAGATCTACCTTAGTCGAATCTGAGAAAAAGTTCACTTTTAAGAAGAGGTTGAAGTTGTTCACTTACATACGAATTGCGAAATGTAGTGATACTGATTCACCCCCCCTTGTAGTATCACAAACTAGTAGATCCTAAGAGAAGTCAGGAACTTCAAAACTTTATAAAACTTGAATACTGTGACACCAAAACAGTGTGATATCAGAACCCAATGAAATAAGAATCGTGTGATACCAGAATGCTGTAAAAGAGGAACACTGTGAAACCAAAACTACATGAAACTGTAACACTGTGAAACCAGAACCGTGTAAAACCATGTAAAACTAGAACCAAAACATTATGAAACTAGAACCGTGTAAAACTGGAACCATGTGAAACCGAAACACTATAAAACTTGAAAATTGTGATATCCAAAGATTGTAAAACCAAAACCTTATGAAACTGGAACCTTATGAAACTGAAACACTGTGAAACGGGAACCTAGTGAAACTAGAACATTGTGAAATTAGAACCGTATGAAATTGAAACACTGTGAAACCGGAACCCTATAACACCGGAATGTTGTGACACCAGAATGCTGTGAAACCAAAACTCTGTGAAACCATAACACTGTGAAACAAAAATCCTTTAAAATCGGAACTCAATGAAATTGGAACATTATGAAATTGGAACTGCGTGAAACCCAAACATAATGAAACCGAAACACTATGAAACCAAAACCTTATAAAACTGGAACCGTGTGAATTCGAAACGCTATAAAATCAGAACACTTTGAATCCACAACCGTGTGAAATTGGAACACTATGAAACCGGAACACTGAAAAACTGGAACCATGTGAAATTGGAACTCTATGAAATTTGAACACTATGACACTAGAACATTATGATATCGAAACCCTATTAAATAGGAACCGTGTGATATCGGAACGTTATGAAAACAGAGTGAAATTGGAATCATGTCAAACCATAATACTGTCAAATTGGAATACTATGAAACTTGAACCATGTGAAACTGGAATACTGTGAAACTTAAACATTGTGAAACTGGTATCGTGTGAAACTGAAACATTGTGACACTAAAACACTGTGACACTGGAACCCTATGATACTGAAATCCTATGAAACCGAAACACTTTGTAACTAAAACTGTGTGAAACCAGAACACTATAAAACCTAAAAACTGTGAAATCAGAAGACTGTAAAACTGAAACCTTGTGAAACTGGAATCCTATGAAACCGAAACACTATAAAACTAGAACCGTGTGAATTTGAAATACAGTGAAACTGAAACACTGTGAAACCAGAACACTGTGAAACCAGAGCACTGTGAAACTGAAACCCTATGACACCAGAACATTAACACCGGAACACTATGAAATTAGAACTCTGTGAAATCATAAAACTATGAAACTAGAACACTTTGAAATCAAAACTCCATGAAACCGAAACCATGTAAAACTAGAGTACTGTGAAATCGCAACACTGTGAAACGAGAACTCTATGTAACGAAAACCTTATGAAACTAGAACACCCTGAAACTGAACTCTATGAAACCAGAACCCTATGAAACAAAACACTATGTAATCGGAACCGTGTGAAACTGGAATACTGTAAAATCGAAACACTGAGAAACTGGAACCTCGTAAAACCAGAACCCTGTAAACCGAAACTCTATGAAACTATAACCCTGTGAAATCGAAATACTATGAAACTAGAATCCTGTGAAACTAAAACACTATGAAACTAGAATCATGTGAAACCAGAACACTGTGTAACTGAAACCATATCAAAATAGAAAACTATAAAACTGGAATACTAAAAAACAAAAAAACTGTAAAACTGAAACCCTATAATCTAGAACTTTGTGAAACTAGAACCCTATAAAATTGAAACATTGTGAAACTGTAATCGTGCGAAACCCAAACACTGTGAAACTGGAACTTTCTGAAACACGAACATTATAAAAACAAAACCTTGTGAAATCGAAACCCTGTGAAACTAAAATTGTGTGAAACCGAAACATTATGAAACTTAAACCTTCTGAAGCCAAAACCCTCTGAAATAGGAACCCTGAGAAACCAGAACTCTATAAAACCAGAAACCTATAAAATCGAAACATTATGAAATCAAAACCCTATGAAACTGAAACCTTATAAAACCAAAACCCTATGAAACCAAAACCCTGTGAAACCAAAACACTATGAAATCAAAACACTATGAAATCATAACACTATGAAATCAGAACAATATGAAATTAGAATCCTATGAAACCTGAACTTCGTGAAACCAAAACACTATGAAACTAAAACTGTGTCAAACCAAAATACTATGAAACCGAAATACTAGGAAACCGGAATACTAAGAAACCAGAACCCTATGAAATCGAAACCTTGTAAAACCGAAACACTGTAAAACCAGAACACTATGAAACTAGAACCTTGTGAAATAGGAACCATATGAAACCGAAACTTTATGAAACTGGAAGACTGTCAAATTGGAACCTTATGAAATTGAAACCTTGTAAACGGGAATTCTGTGAAACCCAAACCACGTGAAACTATAACACTGTAAAATCGAAATCGTGTCAAACCATAATACTGTTAAAATAGAACACTATTATACCAAAACACTGTGAAACTAGAACTGTGTGAATCTGAAACACTGTGAAACAGGTACTGTGTGAAATTGAAACATTGTAAAATCGTAACGTTGTGACATCGGAACCCTATGAAACTAGAACCTTGTCAAATAGGAACACTTTGTAACTGGAACTATATGAAACCGTAACATTGTAAAATCAGAAGACTGTGAAATTGGAAGATTATAAAACCAAAACCCTCTAAAATTGGAACCCTTTGAAATAGGAACCCTATAAAGCCAGAACTCTATAAAACCAGAAATCTATGAAATCGAAACACTGTAAAATTAAAACCCTATGAAATTGGAACCCTATGAAATTGGAACCCTATGAAATCGGAAGCCTATGAAACCAGAACACTATGAAACCGAAACCATATGAAGCCGGAACATTATGAAACCAGAACAATATGAAACTGGAACCATGTAAAATTGGAACCCTCTAAAACCAGAACACTATGAAACTGGAACTTTGTCAAACCAAAACTGTATAAAATCGAAACACTGTGAAACTGGAACATTGTGAAACTAGAACACTGTGAAACCAAAACCCTATGAAACCAAAACATTATGTAACCAAAATCATATGAAATCGAAACACTGTGAAACTAGAACATTGTAAATCCAGATGATTGTGAAACCGGAAAACAATAAAATCATAACCCTATGAAACCAGAACCCTGTAAAACTAAAATACTGTGAAACTAGAACCCTATGAAACCGGAATATTGTGAAACCAGAACTTTGTGAAACCGAAACATTATGAAACCAAAACATTATGAAACCAGAACCCTATGAAATTAGAACATTGTGAAATCAGAACACTGTGAAACTGAAATATTGTGAAACAGGAACCCTATAAAACTGGAACACTATGAAACTAGAACATTGTGAAACCAGAACCATGTAAAACTAGAACACTATGAAGCTGGAACACTGTGAAACTAGAACACTATGAAACCAAAACTTTGTGAACTTGGAACCCTATCGACACAGAACCCTTTGAACACAGAACCCGCAACCTTGTGAACCTGAAATCATGTCAATTAAAAACCCTATGAACTTGAAACCCTATTAACTCGTAACCCTATGAATGCTAAACCCTGTGAACCCGTAATATTATGAACAGGGAACCCTGTAAACCCGAAACCCCATGAACCAAAAATCCTATCAACGCAAAACCCTTTGAATGTGGAACCTTGAGAACCTGAAACCTTGTGAACCCACAACCCTGTGAACCCGAAACCTAGTGAACTCTGAACATTATGAAATGGGAATTTTATGAATCCAAAACCCTGTGAACTTAAAACCTTGTGAACCTAGAACCCTGTGAACCCAGAACCTAGTCAATGTGGAACCCTATGAACCTGAAACCCAGTCCACCAAAACCCTGTGAACCTAGAACTCAATGATCCCAACACCCCGTCAACTCAGAACCCCATGAACATGGAACCCTATCAACCTAAAACCCCATGAACCCAGAACGCTGTGCACCCGGAGCCCTTACAACTTGAAACCCTATGAACCCAAAACCCTTTGAGCTTGAAAGCCTATGAACATGGAACCCTATGAATGTGTAACCCTATGAACCCAAAACCCTGTGAAATTGGAAAAATATGAACTTGAAACCCTATGAACCCGAAACCTTATAAACCCAAAACCACGTAAACGCAAAACCTTGTGAACCCAGAACCCTGGCAATGTGGAACCCAATAAACCCAAAACCTTATAAACCCAGAACCCTGATATCTCGAAACCTTATGAACACAGAACCTACACATTCTGAAACCTTATGAACCTAGAAACCTGTGAAACCAAAACTTTGTGAAATCAGAACCCCGTAAAACGAGAAACCTATGAACCCGTAATCCTATGAACCTAGATACTTATGTACCTAGCACCTTATAAACCCGGAACCCTATCAATGTAGAACCCTTTAAACATAAAACCTTAAGAACCCATAACCCTATGAACCCAGAACCCTATTAATTGAGAACCCTATGAACACAGAACCCTGTGAACCCCAAACCCTATAAATGTGAAATCTTGTGAACCCAAAACCATGTGAACCTGGAATACTGTGAACTCAAATCCCTATGAACTTAGAACCCCGTGAACCCGAAACCCTGTTAACTTGGAATCATGTGAAATCAAAACCTTGTAAACTCGGAACCCTATAAACCTAAAACCCTATGAACCTAGAACCCTGTGAATAGAGAACTTTATGATCCCTAAACATTATGAACCCAGAATCCTAAAAACATGAAACCTTATAAAGTCGGAATCCTGTGAACTCGGAATCCTATGAACCCGCAACCCTATGAACCCAAAAACCTATGAATCTGAAAATCTAACATTTGGAAACCCTATAAACTCGAAACCCTGTGAAACTGAAACCCTATAAAATCGGAACCCTATCAACCTGTAACCCTATGAACCCACAACCCTGTGAAACTGAAACCCTATCGACGCGAAACCCTTTGAACGTGGAACCTTGAAAACCCGCAACCTTATGAACCTAAAACCCTGTCAAACAGGAACGCTGTGAACCCCGAACCCAATGCACCTTGAACCTTTAAGCTTAGAACCCCATAAACTCTAAACCTTGTAAACTTAAAACCTTGTCAAGCTAAAACCCTGTGAACCCTGAACACTGTGAAGCTGGAACCCTATGAACTCGAAACCCTGTGATGCTAGAACCTTATGAAATCGGAAACTTGTGAACCTGGAACCCTATGATCTTCGAAACCTATGAACCTCGAACCCTATGAACCCTGAACCCTAATTCTCGAAGCCCAAACCCCGAAACCCTAAACCTTAAGTCCTAAAACCTTAAAGCTTAAACCCTAAACCCTAAGCTCTAAAACTATAAACCATAAACCCTAAACCCTAAAGCCTAAAGCTTAAAAACCCTAACACCTTACCCTAAAACCCTAAGCCCTAACCCCTTACCCCAAAACGTTAAGTGTTAAACAGTAAACCCTAAGCCCTGTGTCCTAAAACCTTAAACCCTAAACTATAAACCTTAAAAGTTTAAAATCCTATATCTTAAATCCTAAATTCTAAAACTTGAAATCTAAATCCTAAACAGTAAGTGCTAAATCCCAAATTCCTTTCTTCAATCTCTAAATTAATTTTTTATTTTGAGAAGTTTCATTTTCATTTTTGTATTTTTGATTTTTGTTGCAATTTTTGGCGTCAAGGTTTTTTGAATTGATATGGTGCTTTGATTTTTCATTTTTTCATGAAAGTCGAAAAAGAGAGTTAAGAGAGGGGAATAGGTGTGGCAAAACTAAAATTTTTCATATTTATAATTTATATATATTTTTTTTTAAGATATGATGATGGGGCACCCATCAATTATATATGGTAGGTAGGTGGAGGGACTTAATAAAGAAGTTGCCTAATGAAATTAACTTCTTGTGTCCGTAAAAAGAAGAAAAAGGCAAAACGTAGACATAAATCCATAAACCGTTAAATGCGACGGTAGGCTTTTAACTTTTGCTATTTACCAGGAAAGTGGGAATTGTTGGTTTTCAATATTGCTTGAGCTATGATATTGAGAGATAAAAAATTCAACAATGTCCTTAAGACCGAGTGAAATGTTTGAGGATATATGTAATTAAGCCTTGGTTAGTACTTGGTACAGCAATGAATTTCTCTCTCTCTCTTTTTTTTTTTTTTAATCAAGATGATTATTTTGTTTTTGAAATGTGTTCGAATTGTAGAATTGGGTCCGCAGTCCATTTAGAGGTCAAAATAAAACGCAGCCCATTTAGCAGCCATGCTTATCGGGTCTGCGAAGAAAATTTTAAAACGGAGTTTGGGCTTCCGGCGTGCCTAAAACGCCCAATTATAGGCCACACCCACGTACGTGTCATACGGTGTGCTGCACCGGGGAGTAGGGCGTTGGAAAATTAGCCTATTATGTTTTGGTTAGTTTGTGCGTTGGTTAATAGAAAATCGAAGCTCGCTCTCCATAACA
>JAGSHU010000259.1:0-10178 GCA_021533255.1 Ceriops tagal | reverse complement strand
CCTCGTGCCACCGTGATCCTAGTGGTTGTAGAGGGTACCCTCCTTGTCGGATTTGTAGCATCCAACGAGAACAATAACACCCTTTTCACCAAAGTTTCTGAACGCTGGGCATGTCTTTGTGTTCCCAATTGGACAAATTCATTTCCAATTCAACATAGGAAAGGTTAATGCAACAGCATTCGCCGCATTCAACAGCCAAAACCCTGGTGACATAAGAATTGCAAACGCCGTCTCCGGATCAAAGCCACCCATCAAATCCAAACATTCTGACCGAGGCCTTCCAAGTCAACGTTGATGTGGTCAACAATCTTGAGAAACAATTTGCCCTATGAGCTAAGAGGCCGAGGGAATACCAACATTATTAAGCTTTCGGAGCTTCCCATAAATCCCATTTAACCCAAAATAGAGTTGTACTGAAAATTAAAAGATTGTTTGGAGTGTATACTCAACGTCACGCTTTTAATGTAAAATTTATTTTTATAATGATTTACAGGATAAAATAGAATATACTTAATTATTATTTGTATTATTAAAATTAAAATTTTGATAAATTTATATATTATCTAAAATTATTCTATCAACAAATCATATTTTTTTATATTATTTCTTTTTAATCAAAGATCACCATAAAGGGTTATTAAAGAAAAAAATATATTTTTAGTATCAATAAATGTAAAGAATTAGTAAAAAATATGATTTATTTTTTTTATTTTCATTCTCCAATAATCATTTTTTAATATTTTTTCAGCACTTTTTTTTAACTTGTAATTACAAATAATATTATTATTTGGATTTGTTTTTTCTTCTTTTCATTCGCCGGAGTACTCTTCGTGACCAAGATGTAAGCATGAAGGAGCTATGTTTTCGCGATTTCTCTTCAAGAACTTTCTTTGTAATCAAACAAAGTCTAATATGTACTAACAATTTAATTATTTGTTCTTTTGAAATAATTTGGCCAACAAATGAATTTATAAGAGATGACTTAGGAAGGTTGACGAGAGAAAAGACGAATGCCACCCTTATTGCCCTTCGTAATTTTGGTAATCACAAGCAATTTTTGATTTATTATATAATATGACAACGTCAATCCTTAATGCACATCAACGTTCCAACATAAAAATGTCATCTTTCAACTATCACATACGGAACTTTTTATATTTCTACCCGGAATAAGTACCAAAAGGCGCCATATTTTTATGGAAAATGATAAATCACCCACGTTTGTCACCTCAAATCGTTTGCCTAGATAAATTTACGAGTTCGAAGAATGTTATTGGCAGCTGCACGATGCAGCAAGCAAAAATAATGATACTTATAATGTATCAAGATTTTATAATTTTTATTTCATTCAAATTTATTTTTTTAGTTTATTGACTTCTTTTTTTAAATTAACCTTTTTTCTTTGTTCCTTCCTCACATACTCGTTCTAATTAAAGTTGAGTTATATTGTGATAGGAAAATATATATGTGTGTATGCAATATGACTTCATTCTAACATTTTGGCTTTATAAAAATCTAAAAATTTGTCAACAAGAATCAATAATCATATTCATGACATAATTTGAAATGATCGTTAAGTTAATACCTGAAAGTTATTGATATTATTTTCCACAAAAGTAAATTTTAGATGATAGATATGAATATTTAGATATATAAATAATTAATAATTTTATAATATTTGGTTTCACTTTTATATTGAATATGAAAAATTTTCATCGTTGCCACAAAATGGGAGCTGTAATTAGTAAAAATAAAAAAAAAATGAAGAAGTATTTTTTTTTGTATACATACATGTACAATCTATATCTTTATCACCCAATGATAGTTACTAATATATTTTTTTGGAAAACTTCCTCAACTTTGACAACTAATTACGTTAGCTTTTTATATTTTCTTTTGTCTTTTTTTCTTGACGGAAGTTTTCTATATTATAACATACATTCAGAGTCATGCGTGAGGCAAATCCTAACAAGGGAAAACTAAGTCTTGGTCAATTAATTGACTGTGCTTGATCAAGGTTAATTGAATAATGACTGGTAGCAACCTGCAAAATATTGTAATTATATAATATGACTCATAATTGTTGACTGACTCAATGCTTTCTGTTTATAAATAGGCTTCCTCCTATACCGGATATCTCACCGCTCCAAACATCATAAGCTACAAGTTCCACAAGATTAAATACAATGGTAGGTGTTCATTTCTTCGCAACTCTTGCTCTTTTGGCTTTGGCTTCTTCGTTTGCCTTTGATTAAATACATTATAGTTACCTATGCCTGTACCTCTGCCCACAATGGCTTTGATTCTTCAACTCAATAAACTATTTCTACCTTCTGTTACACCATATATCCGCAACTTCTCTAATGAAACTCGATATATTCGTTGTTTGTTAAATCGGTGCACTTTGGCTGGAAAAATTGTTGGGACTGAACAAATTTCAGGATCCTCGAGTTGCAGTAAATGGCATTTGTAAAGTCATCTATTTGTGTTGACTTCAAGAATAAAACTCTTGAGAGAAAGGTTAAGGTTGCGATATAACTCCTCAAAATTTTAATTAGATAAAAGAAACAAAATGATAGATTTTTATTTACTTTACTTTAAAATTATAAAAATTAGTAAGTTGTCACCTCTAAAAAATGAGTAAAAATTTTTTCTTTTTTTGAACATCCAAAAATAATATATCATTACTATAAATGTGGTGCGAAAAACACTTGGATAGACAAAGGCCTCTATGACGCTGCACCTTAGCCCAGTACTAAAACGCAAAAGTTGATTACTCATTCTCTCTACAAAATAGTCAAAAACCAACAATGGAAATCACTGTCATCATGCCATCTCCAAGCCTACAACTCAGCGAATTCTTGTATGTATATGACCAAGTCTATCTGTTGTATAAAGAAAACAAGGTCTTTGTTCCATCAATGATATTACGAAATAACTTTTTATTTATTCATACTATTGTATTGTGAAAATCACTTTCAATAACTAAAAAGGGACCTTCTAATATCATTTGTTGAATCCATAAAGTGACCATCTCATAAATTGTAAGAAATTCTTCTTGTTGATATTAGATGTCACTATTATCTTCGAGAAGAGATATATCACCTTTCTATTAATAAAAAAAATAAAGGTGGAAGTTATCCATAAAGGCAACGCTCCCACGGGCTCTGAGCACGAGATCATCACGCGTCGTGACTGGCACCGTCAACGAGTGGGAGACTCCTAGCCCAGTCCAGGCACTGATGGCAAACTGTGCATGACTCAACCTATTAATGTTCATTATGGGCTGGGGGCCAGCACATTTCGTGCCGGGCCAACAATTGCTGGACTGGCTCGTCCTATTTTACATGTCTATTGATTTTTATTCATAAATAAAAATAAAATCACGCTTAAAAAATAATAATAAATAGAATAAAATTGATATTTTATTTAATGTATAGGTTTCATATTTGCACAATAACATTTTGAGCTTTGTAATCTCCTGTTATCCCTTGTTTGTGCAAGAATAGCTATAGAAATGACCAATAATTAATAGTATCATCCATTATATTAGGATATCATCTTTAATTAAGAACTTAATTCTATAGATCTACTACACAACTTTCTTCGCACGTTTTGATTGTAAACCAATTTTATTGTAAACGTAAAGAGCAAAAGTACTACAAGTAATAGGCTTATGTTTGTCATCCAAATTTAAAATTATTTTATTGTCTCGACAAAGAATGTGTAGAAAGTAATGTGACCCGAATTTGGCTGCTTGATCTTGAAGTGATTCGATTGAGCAGAAATACAAACACATTTTAATGGGTCTCCTTTTTGTCAACTTCTTGAGATTATCATATTACAACTATTTATAGCAAAATTCTGAGTTAAATTTAATATTTCTTTCAGCTATATATTGAAATGCTTAAGAATAGTAATAGTTATAGTGAACATTGTCAAATGTTTCCTAGTTTAAGCCTGAGATGTCAATTTTATTCAAGTTATTTTTAGAAAACCACTCCAATATAACACTCTAAAATGAAGAACAATTAAGCTTTTATGCTTAGGGATTGTCATATTTAGCTTAGCCTTCATAATCCAAGGTTAGCAAATAGCAAAATTATGTTATGGTAAGCTAGTCATTTGCTTGGTGAGAGGTACAATGGTACAAATATTATTTTGAAGGATTGTGATGTAGACCAGATAGCCGATGAGTATATGGATAAGTGAAAAAAGGATAAGAAGCTGCGATGAGCTTTAAATCTGGGTCTAAGCTGATGGGTTTCTTCGTAATTTTAGTTAAATTTTATGAACTATATATATATTTTAGGGTTTCTTGGTGGAAAAAGACTGATAACATCTTACACTTTAACCTAATTGAGAGAACTTTTCTCTGAAGATTGCTTGTGCCTTTTGTTCTTTAGAATTTAATCGTTGTCATTAATTCTTTGTTGTTAATTACACTTTCTCGCTGCATAAGATTGCTGAAGAGATTGGGCAAGTCTTGACACACAGTGTAGTAAGGTTATATTTTCCTAGTAATTATACAAGGGGAACCTTAGGTATGAATGACAATATTCAAAAGGGGAACATTAGGTATGAGAGACAATATTCAAAAGGGGAACACTAGGTATGAAAGACAATATTAGGAAGGGGACATTGCGTATGAGAGACAATATTAACATTTCTCGTACCTCGTAAGCCTGGTGCACTGGAAACACATTTTTATACGTTATAGGAAGAGCAATAGTTTTGAAGTCGTGTAAATTAGCTTAATACTGTCCAATTCTGAAGTTCTCATATCTTGTCCAAAATATGGTTATTGTTAGATATGGTTATGTCAAAATTTCTGCATTAGCATGTAAAGACCCCAGCGCTCTTCATTATTCTTGAACCTTAGGCTGAGAAAACATTGAAGCGGGGGGATTTTGTTAAGAACACAATGTACTGTTTAATTCGCTGGGCATAATCAAGTCTTTGGTTAAGTATGGTGTTTGGTATCGAGCATGTTCCATTTGACAATCTTTCCGTATACCTCATTTAGATACGCTTTCCCACATTTTTCAAAGGTTTGTTATTCGGTGGGTAACCTAATATGGCTTGAAGGCCGAGTCCTACAACAGAACTCCCGAGTAATGGAGACCTTTTCTTGCTCGCAATCGGAAAGTTTGTGCCTTTTCCTTACATAGTTTCATATTTTTCTAGCTGGAGAGAGGAACACGATGCTTAGTATAATATTACAGCTTTCCTTTTTTCTCACTATATTCTATTATGATCACAAATTTGAGTAATGTAAATAAGAGTAAAACTGTCAAAACTCGTGTTTTGTTTCAAGGAATATAAATAATTAGAGCACTGGTAGGCTTTTTTTTCTCATATCAATATCACCATATATATATATTATTTATTTATTTATTTATTTTCCCCTTCTTTTCCGCTGTCTCCAACCACAAGCAATTGACTTTAGATCAAGTCTTTCAACCGCACACCACTGGAATACTTTTCCGATTTGATATATCTCTAGAAGTATCGCATTCTTAAAGATCAATACGTGAAAAAGGTATTTATGTACTGGTTATGGTGACAAGTTATGAGCACCAGACAATAGAGACAGTCATGACTCATGAACAATCTGAACACTGAAGCATGCATTTCAAGGCCTACGAATTGCGTAGTTAGCAGTCAGCCTTGCATCAAACCTTATAGAAAAGATGATTGACGAGGAACATGTTTATTTTTTTTTCACTTATATGTTAGGTTAATGAAACTGGCACTTCTGTCTAATGATTCTCTAATGGACATAAATAAACGTAGAATACAAAAAGCCTGTGGTCTGGTTAGCATGCAAAATTAAAAAGGGGCAAGTTAAAAGAAAAAATAAAAAATGTGGTAGTTGGCTTGTAACTAAATATCGTTAGGTGATAATGATATTGCAATGGGTTGAATATCGATATATTACAAAAATAGCTTTCTCTCGTGGGAACAACCAATGCCATGATTCTCTTAACTATCCACGTCAATTTAATTCGATTGAGTTGAATCATATTTCTGCAACATATTTGCTCGCTATATATTACAATTTTTGGAACAAAAGGGAATTTAATTGGATTCTTTCATTTTCAAAAGAAGCATATAATTGATAATTTTTAGAAAAAATTGAATTTCATTGAATAGTCCTTGGTCGCTGGAACAGGTAAGGATTGTGTTTAATTTTATATTAATCTACACAATTAATGTTAGAAGATTAAAGAGTTCCACCAAATGTAGGATAAGCCATAGATGGCTGAATTAAGTGAAATTGGGCATGTTATTTTTGTCAAACTCAAAGTTTTGTAACCCGTCGGAGTCAGTTTTAAGACAAGGGTGGGGTGGGCGAGGGATGTAGGTTGCAGCTGTTGGTTCATCTGGGCATCAAGGGGGCTTAGTAGTATTTTAGAGCGATACGATTTTCACTTATAATACAAGTTGCTAGCAAGGTGATTTATTGTATTGGTTGTGGTGGTTGTGTTGTTAGGAAAGCCTGTTGTATTTGTGAATGTCTGTACTCTCAATAGCTATGCGGAATAGTGGAATAGCAGGGGTTCTAAAGGGTTTAAAAGATAGTTTTGAGGGAGTGTGATGTTTAGGAGGCAACTTTAATACAATGTCAGTGGACAATTAAAGAGTAAGGGTTACTAATGATAGCTTGGTTATCTAGCATTTTGATGAATTTGTATTTGATATAGAGTTGGTGGACTTACTATTGCAGAAGCATAAGTTCAACTGGAGTAATTTTCAAGGAAATCAGCTTATGAGTTGTACAAGGAAGTTTTTAGTTGTAGGCATTGTTGACATCAAAGCAATAGGGCATGTATTGTTATTTCTCTGACCATTATGAAGTCTTTTTAGGGGATATTGATCATGAATGGGGTCTCACTACATTTAGGTTTTTTAATTACTTGGTAAATAATAAAGGCTTAAGGAATGAAGTTGAGGGTATTTGGTCTAGATAGTTGGCTATGGGTTATTTAGTGTATTTATTATGCAATTTGATGAAGTTGGTAAAAAATTTTGCTACAAAATTTTTCTAAATCTTGGAGCACAAGAGAAAGAAATGAGAGTCAGTAAACATTAAAAGTAGCCGAAACAAGGATGGAGCAATTGCCTTGAAGCAAGAAACTCAATTGCTATTTAAAGTGAAGCAAATAGAATTGATGTATGCAAAAGTAGAGTGCTGAACTGGTTTTAAGACAAAGAAACAAGAATAATTATAGAAATCACAACTGTGTTGGTTGGTGGAGGGTGATAGAAATATGAAATTTTTCTATATTTTAACATCTAATAGGTGTTATCAAAATACAATTGACTACAATACCACAAGTGATTGAACCTTTTTGGAACTTATGGAGATGAAGGCTGCCATTTATTATCACTTTAAGGATCAATTAGGTATCTTTATACTCTTGTGTCTAGACATAAACAAGAAGTTTTTCCAAAAACTAGACAAGGTAAATACTTTAATCTTGGAGAACCCGTTTATGATATCAAAGGTATGGGATGCAATCAAGAATTCTGATAGTAATGAAGTGTGGGGTTTAGATGAGTTTAATCTTAATTTTATCATATATTACTAGAAGTTGGTGGTGTAAAATATAATGAACTTCATCAATGACTTATATGAGAATGGTTATTTATATTGATCTCTCACTTTTATGTTTTTACTACTGTTAGGAAAGGTAAATGAAGCAAAGTCAATTAGTTAGTTTTGCCTAATTTTACTAGTGAGTTTAGTTTATAAAATTCTTATGAAAGTATTATTAGGAAGGTTTAGAATGGTAATTTGGAAGGTTATTGGGTGTTTTAGTTTGCTTTTGTAAAAGGGCACAATATCCTTGATAGAGTCTTTATTGCCCATAAGATGATTAAAGAAATGTAGAGACTAAAACAAGGGGTTAATGGTCAAGATTCATTTTAAAAGAGTGTATAATTCATTAAATAAGTTTTTTTAACTAATGCGTTGAAACATATTGAGTTTAGAGATTGATAGAAGTGATGGATGTGGAAGTATATATTAACACCTAAATTATCCATATTGGTTAATAACAATCCTACATAATTGTTTATGATGGTAAGATGGATAAAACATGGAACCTATTATTACTATTTCTATTTATTTTAGTTATTGAAAGTTTGAATTCTCTTTTCAAAAAGGCTTTAGAATTCAAATTGATAAAAGGTATTCCTATTAGTAAAGGCATTAAACTAATGCATTTATAATTTGCCAATCACCTTTTAGCGAAGTTGACAATTAATTTGTTAAGAATTAAAAAAAGATCCTTAAATGTTTTGAAGTGCTACGTAGGGTTGAAAATAAACTTAAACAAAATAATGTTGTATATGGTTAGAGGATATGAATTGAAAATTTAGAGATGAGTTGATTTTTAGAAATATAATGTTAGATTATTATTTTTAAAATATTTCAATTTTTTCTTGAGTATTAATCTACAAACAAAAAAGGTTTGTGAAACCTAGTCATTTATAAATTGGACGGTTGATTAATTAGATGAAAAATAAGATTTTTATTTAATGTTGAGAAGTTGGTTCTTTTAAAATCTTATTTGTGATTACTTTCAATGTATTTTAGATTTCTTTTCAATATGCCCAAACAAGCGAAGCAATGGTTACAAAAAAATTCAATACTCTATTTTTAGGAGAGGAGATAGTCAAAGACAAATGCATCATATTATATGAGGTCTTATGCATTGAAAGTAAGTTTGCAGTTAAAGGAAAATTATATGATAGTAATTAGGGGTTATTACCAAAGTGGTTGTAGAGAATACAACAATAAAAAAAATATGATTATGAAAATAGATGTCACTAATACGGGGAAAGTATGTTTAGTTTGCCAAAGTGAAAAGAGGAATAAGAAAGTTATGAGATCCAATTTTAATTTCGTGGTAAGAAATGAAAGGAAAATAGATTTCTTACATTAAGTATAGGTTGACAATACTCCATTGATTCGGAGATTTTCCAACTGTTCTAGAGCTTAAAAGAGTTCATACGAGTTTCCCCGGCTCGTTTAGGCTATGTCGTGTTTTGTCATGACAAATGGAACTTTTTTTTTTTTTTTTCAATTTCAATGAGAGATGGAGATCTTGTTAACGGTCTACTAAAAAAACGGCGTAGGGATAGAAATCCTGGTCATTGCCACTAGATGGGAGAATTGTAATTAAAGAAAAATTCTTTTGTCCTTTAAACATGAACTACCTCATCAACAATTTCACAGAGATCCACCTCTAATTTTGGCAATTACAAGTAGTTTTTTTGATATATTCTATAATATGATAATGTCAACCGTTAAAGCACATCAAACGATCCGGCATAAAAATATGTGGTCGTTCCACCATCACATACGAAACTTTCTATGTTTCTACTTAGAAAGAGAAACATAACATAACATTTCCATGAAACTTTTTATACATACATGTATATACGCAACATAACATCTTTCTAACATTTCTGTTTTCCGCGAATCAAAAAATCTCCGCTATAGTCGTTAGAGGCCCATATTGATATTAATTTTAACAAAAGCAAATTTGGTTTCTTTTTGAATTTTTTACAACGTCATAATTTTCAGAACCTCATTTGACTTTGTATTATAACCTGGTGCTTAGGTTAAAATAAATAGTAGTTATATAATATTTGGTTTCTCTTTTACATTGGATATGAAAAAATAACATCGTTATCACAAAATGAGAATTGTAATTAGAAAAAAGGAAGTTTTCTCGTGTCCAAACATATACAAGTAATGTCATTATCATTTAAGATACCAACTACGGTAATTTTTGAAGACTTCCTCGACATTGACAACTAATTACCATTAAATTATGATATCTTTTGTTTTCACGACGGTAGTTAACTAGTTTTCTATATTTTAATTTACGTGCATGAAAACAACGTCATTCTTGAGGGAAGTCCAAAAAGGGGAAAACCAAATCTTGGTTAATTGATTAATTGTGCTTGATCAAGGTCAATTGAGTAATGACTGGTGGTAGAAAGCTGCAAAATATTGCAATTATATAATATGGCTCGCAATTATTGCCTTGCTCAATGGTTTCTGTCTATAAATAGGCTTCTTAACTCACCCCTCTAAACATCTTCAGCTACAAGTGCAACAAGATTTGATACAATGGAAGTTGCTCGTTTCCTTGCAACTC
>JAGSHU010000258.1:0-10182 GCA_021533255.1 Ceriops tagal | reverse complement strand
ATGAAGTTGTTATCTACGGAGATGGAAACACCAAGGGTAAGAACTAATATTTTGAGTAGGCTAGACCAGATTCCAATCCCGTATAACATGAAGATTAGATCAGGTTGTTATTCCGTGGAAGAAATTACAACTTCTGATTGTTGCGACTATATTTTTTAAGCTTAATGGTTAAAGTTTGAGGCATCGGACCAGAATGAATCGAAGTCCCCCTCCTCGCCAATCTAAGAAAAAACGGAAGAAACCCACCCATTTGCGTTCTCGGACCATGCAGTCCGGCCGGTTACATGAACAACGCCAATCCCGAAACAAGCTAGCTTTAAGAGAAGCACAAGCCGGAAAACACAAAAAATGCTCCAGCCAAAGCTTTCGTAACTCCAAATACCTGGATTCATTAAATATATTTCCTCATGTGATACTTGGCTGGTTTTATATGTTCTGCCGTGCAGTGGTTTACATGGATGAAGAAGACATTGCAACGTACACAATCAAGACAATAGCCGATCCCAGAACAGTGAACAAAACATTGTACCTACGGCCACCAGAGAATGTTCTCACGCAAGGGCAGTTGGTTGAAATGTGGGAGATGCTCAGTGGGAACAAGCTGCACAGGATCAACATTTCTGCACAGGACTTCCTTGCTTCCATGAAGGGTAATATATTTTGTTAAGGATCATATTTAGGCAAAATTAAAAATGGGGTTCATTTAATATTTACTCGAGTGTCCTAATCAATAATGTTGATGAACAGCTATTGTTTTCTTAATATTATCGCAGGATTGGATCATGCTTCCCAGGTAGGTGTGGGGCATTGGTATCATATTTACTATGAAGGGTGTTTGACGAACTTTGAGATAGGAGAAGATGGAGAAGAAGCTTCAGAGCTTTACCCAGAAGTGAATTACAAGCGTATGGATGACTATTTGAAGATCTATGTTTGACAAACTCATCCATCTCTCGGTTACACAAAAAGCAAGCAACAACTGATACGAGATAAAATGTCACAAAGTCCATAATCATCCATATGCGTGGCAATTACTGAAGTCTTTGGTCCCATGTCCCGTGTGCTCAAAATTATGAACAACTTTCATTGCAAAATTCCCGGCGACTTCATCTCTTTCTTGTGGCAAGATTGTTTGTCTCCTCAAATTCCTTCATTTTAGTAATGTTTTGTACGATTCCAATGACTATAACTCACAACTATGTAATAATGCTGCTTCATGAATATTAGAGCAGAGACACCATATAACCTCGTGCTCAGTCTATGCACCTTCTCTTTCTTGCCATGACGCGAGGTCATTATTCATGTTCTCGCTCTGGAACGGGAACATGCGGAACTTAGGTGGAGATATAATCAGCAGTTGAATGTCAAGAATGCAGGGAACAAGAAGCCTTTAACGAGGGCAAGCGAGAAGCCGGGGCAGCGAATCCAGTTTCAGCGCACATCGAGCAACAAAAACTCCACAATTGGTTAACCATCAGGTCAAATTTTATTTGCCCTCCGTCAAGATGAAATTATTGGAGGATAAGTATAATGGAAGGTTGAGAGAGAGAAGGTTTTTGAGTTGGAGACCTTTGATATGAAGTCAAGGATTTGAAGCAGACTTCACGCTTTCCTCCTGATTCCCTATTTGGGAAACTTGAACTCAGAATACATGATTACGATTTATACACGTTAGAATCTCAATGTGTTCAAGTAATCAATTATGTAATACTATAAAAAGGTATTCCAACCCAGAGCAAATTTCCTGCGACAACATCATAGCTATACTTCGGTGTTTGCATCAAAATTTATGCAACATTCTTCAACCCTAAGCTAATCATCCGTATTTTCCCCTGCCCCTTTCTCTCTATAACCCTGGAAACTTGAACCATTTGCCTTTATATATCTATCTTTCAAATCATTGATGGTAATGGTTTCTTTTCTATCTGCATTTATATTCTCGACATCTTGGTAGAGCTAAATTAAAGTCTGTTGACGGTGCAGCTGATTCCAGATTGCTTTTGCTATCCATATTAAGTAAGCTACTCTTCTGAGCTTTCTCCAGTATTGCATGCAAGTACTTGCCTTGTGCTTCTATTCTCATCTGCAGTATCTTCTGCACCTATAGTTGAGAAAAAAAGAAAAATCATGAATTCAACATATGAGTGACAGTGAGAATGCCACGGGACTAATACCTCAAGCTGATCTTGTGATCTCTTTTGTACTTCAATTTGGTACTTCGACGCCTCTGCTACTTGGAATTCTCTGTTTTGAGATACGAGGTCAATCAATTACTATCAATGTAATGTACCGTGCTCAGAATGACAGTGACAAAGGAGAAATCTAGTGGAGATTAGCTATTGAACTTTAGCCGCATTTCCAAAACATGGAAAAAAAAAAGGCTCTTATCATTGCAGAAACTAAACATTTGTAGGAGAGAGAAATGTACAAACCCTTGTCCATTATCAATTCTGAATGAACTGTTACTTGTTCCTGAGAAGTGACTGCTGAAATCCACGTAGGAACCCTCTGCAATATTGCTAGCAAATCAACCCTTTAATTTGTGAATTGAACGCCAGACTAATTATTGAAAACATTCTAGTTGGTTAAACGCAGGAAGAGAGGATATCTTGGTTGTCAAATTTTTCACTTGGTCCATAGATACATGCTAAGTTGTGCGTTTTATTCGGACCAAGAACACAGTAGCTCTATTATAATTTGCAAGTATGGCATACCTCTTCATATACATGCGGCTCGTGACGAGGTATGCCATACTAGCAAGCTTCAAAAATCATTTGCATTGAGTAGAACTACCAGTAGCTATCAAAATAAATAGGAAGAGTGGAAGTAGCAGTAACAGGCTAACCCTCATTCCCTTTGTTTTGCACTCCATTGTTCTGATTCCGAGCATGCAATCCAAGTCTGTATTTCTGCATATTGGATGGGTAAGAAGAACTACACTTAGAACTGGAATTAAGCATTCTGAAACTAAAAGGTGCAATAAGAAGAAGAAAACACAAATTTTGAGGCTTAGAAGCATTGTATGATTGAAATGGGTACCTGTAAGTGACTCTTTAGGTACAATGTCAAACCCTTCAACCCCATCAATCTTAAGACTGACTTTGGAGTTGCCTCTGAAAATTCAAAACGCCATATTAAATTTCTTTTCAAAAGCAGAGATAGACCTAGCTACTGATTTGCAACCATTGTTCTAGTTAACACAAGGCCAGAAAAGGCAAGGCTACTACTACTGCTGCTGCATTCGGTGAGCTTGGCTTGGCTGACCAAAAGTGAAAAAGAACCTCAATTTATTGTTGCAACGCCATCATTTTCATCAGTAGGGTAAAGCTAAACTTTCTAATGAGTCATAAGGTTACCTTTATCATAAGCTTATTTAACGATGCTTAAAAATGTAAAGTAGGTCCTGTCGTGCGGAATGTGAACCATTTTTTTGGGCAATTCTTTTGTTTCATGTGGTGTCTTGAGCACGACTTATACGTCTTTCATGTGTTGCCATAGGGTGTTGTAATACTAGGACACTAAGCTTGGCGCAGCCCATAGACCCAGCTATTATGAGCTCGTGTCCTGTTAAAAAACTGGGTCATTTCTCGGCTTATCACTTATCCGGTCTGGCACGACCCATGGGTTTCCAAATCCAATCCAAGCACGAATAACAACAAGTCATAACAATAATGGTCCACCACTGTTTATGATGCCTAACCCATTCTACATGCCTCATGCACCTCAAAGAATTTTATAAAACCAACCATACCCATTAAAATTTTAAAAAAGCCTTAAAAAAAAAAAAAGAAAGACCAAACTAATAGAATTATTGATGCCATTACTTAAAAGAATAATTTTTTTTACCCAAGATTCATTGTTTGAGAAGAATGGTCCGAACCAATCAAAGTCTACCAAAAAATGAGCCCGGAAAAAGGCTAAACAATTGACGGATCTCGAAGAATGTTGGCAATTGGCACCAAGTTTTTGTCAACAAATTGCAGGAACCGGCGAGGTGAGAAACAAAAAGAGGTAGAGAGCAATCGGGATTATATTTCAATATAAAGATCAGCATCAATTTAGTAAGAAAGTTAGGAGTGGGGACGTACTCTGAGGACCGCCGAGTTGGGTGACAGCATCAACAAAACGATCGTGAAGAGCAGCAGTCCATCTAAGTCTCGGTTTTGGGTGTCTTGTCATCACCACCACCCCATTCTCATTCCCATAGCCCCTCCCACCAAGGCCTGTTCCCTCCATTAACACACCAATCCTATACGACCCCTAAAAAAGGAAACCCAAGCTGCCACTGCTTCTTCTTCTTCTTCTTTCATTAAATTCAGTCGCATATTGCTGAGATAATTCTGCTAGGTGCTACCCATTTGGTCTTTCTTTAGTGATAAAGTAACAAACAAGAAATGAACGTGTAGAGGAAACTTCGGCGACGATTCTTAAGCATAACATGATTACAGAAATGGCTGAATTCGTGATAAGCATCATTAAAATTAAAGAATGCTACGTAAAAACTTTAATTTATGAAAAGTGTTACGTTGCATTTAAAGTGAACTAAAAATAAGTAATAAACGATCGTAGTAATATTATATCACCCGCACTCATACGGCACTAAGAAGACAGTTTCCCGCATGCTGCTGTTATTAAGATTATTGGGGTCCAAATGTACGTGTCCCAGCATCCTGCCCGGAAGGCACGGACGGCAGCCACTCATGTGGCTGCGTCATGGTGGAATATTCGAGGGAGGCACATGGAGGCAAGACATAAGATTGAATTATTTTGCTCAAAATGAGCAAGTCGATTAAAAACAAAACAAAAAAATAAAAAAGAAAAAGAAAAGAAGAAGAAGAAGAAGAAACGAAACAGTACCGATGCTGGGAAGTTGTTATCGGCAAGTCAGTCCAGCTTGTGATTTGAGATCTTTAAGGATTGTGCGCACTTATTTGTTATTAATTCATCAAGTCATAACCAAATGGGAGATTGTTAAATTAATTAACATGAGTGATCCATGTTATTTAAAGTATGACCCAAAATAAAAGGCTTAATATGATGGTTGGTTAGGCATAATGATAATTTAGGTCATCGGGTTTAAAATTCCTCCACTCTCCCTATTAAGGATAAACATTACAGGAAGAGAAATATCTTCCTATTTAAGATAGCGAAGAGGAGGATTTTCCTGAAAGGGTAACGGTTACAGGAAAGGAATAATGTGTCAGGCCGATATCAAAGTAATCCTGGAATGGATCATTGGAAAGCCGGAAAGAAAGTACTTAGGTACTTACAAGGCACCAAAGATTATATGCTTACTTATAAAAGATCAAGTTATCTTGAAGTAGTAGGCTACTTAGATTCAGATTATAATGGATATGTAGACTTGAGGAAATCTACATTTGGTTATATGTTTCTGCTGAATGGAGAAGCAGTTTCATGGAAAAGTGGGAAGCAGTCTGTCATTACTACTTCCATTATGGAGGCTGAATTTGTAGCATACTTTGAGGCTACTGTTCATGCATTATGGTTGCGGAATTTTATCTTAAGGCTTGGTTTGGTTGATAGTATAGAAAAGCTGTTAAGAATTTACTGTGATAATTCCGCAGTAGTTTTCTTCTCTAAGAATGATAGGTATGCTAAAGGTGCGAAACATATGGATTTAAAATACCTATCTGTTAAAGAAGAAGTGCAAAACCATAGAGTGTCTATTGAGTATATTGGTACTGAATTGATGATAGCGGACCGTTAACTAAAGGTTTGCCACCGAAAACATTTACTGGACATGTTGATCGGATAGACATTATGGACAGGTCCTTATTCTCTTGAAAGCCAATATTTTAGGATGCTCATATCATTATGACACTCCTGAATTCAATTAAGGTTATGGTTTTGCTTGTACTTTGTTATCTCTGTTTAGTTGTATACAATTATAGTTGTGAGATAACTAATAGCATATATGGGAATGACAATTTAAAGTTTCAATGTTCCTCAGTAAGGTTATTATGAATTATGATGATTCTGTGATACATGGAAGGAATCATGTCGCTGAAAGATGTTTGACCACTATGATCCAATCATTTTAATTCAATTAAGTATTGTGATTTGATGATCTTTAAGGATTGTGCGCACTTATTTGTTATTGATTCATCAAGTCATAACATGGGCCAAGTGGGAGATTGTTAAATTAATTAACATGAGTAGTCCATGTTATTTAAAGTATGACCCAAAATAAAAGGCTTAATATGATGGTCGGTTAGGCATAATAGCAATTTAGGTCATTGGGTTTAAAATCCCTCCACTCTCCTTATTAAGGATAAACGTTACAGGAAGAGAAATATCTTCCTATTTAAGATAGCCGTTACAGAAGAGGAGGATTTTCCTGAAAGGGTAACGGTTACAGGAAAGGAATAATGTGTATATATATATACTATTACGGACCTTTTCTGGGATCTCAACTATCAAAGAGAAAATGTAAAGAAAAGAAAGGGAAAAGTAGGAGTAAAGAGAGAAGCTTTAGGAATGAAATGGAAAGAGGATTTTCATCTCTGCGAGATATTAGCATAATGGACAACGGTATGTTGATTTCATTACAGTTTTGTTACTAGTATTCGCATAAAGGAAAAATCCTGCATTATAGAAATAGAAATTTCATAAAGAAAAATTTTAGAAAAATCTAACAGTAAGAACTTTTATTTATTCATTTGCATAATGACGAGAAAAATAAAAATAAATAATATATATATATATATGAAGTTCATAAACTTGATAAAATCATCACTGACATACTTATATTTTATGGTTATTTAGTTGAATAAGTTACGTCTTGATCATGCTTCCCATATTTTGGTTGGTCAGAGGCCCATCAAAATGTTGGGAAAATTTTGTACGTGCATATTTATTTATTTATAATTAAGTGTAGATGGTAGTATTTTATTTTTATTATCCATGGTTGCAATATAAATATAAATAGTTATGTCTAATAATGATAAATGTTATAGATATTCTATTAGTTAATTAAAATTTAAGAAGAATTAAGTATTGCTAATTAAATTATGATGTGATATAATTAGTTACCATAATAAACATTTGCTTCATAGCTTACCAAATAGTTGTGAAAATTGTTTTATGTATTACGATATATATATATATATTATTTATTATCAAATAATCGATGATATTTACTGATAGCAGATTTTGCTCAACTTTTTATTTGTCAGCCACATGGAGCAACTCGTCAAACCTGAAAGAACAGAACAACAATCCGAAAGAGACACAGCGATCATTTCCAACGCAACAGAAAATATAGGAAATTGACCACCCCAAGTTCAGTTAAGCCTGTACGAGAATTTAACTGGACAAAATCAAAATATGGCGATTACAAATATTTAGCCCTGTTCACTAACGTCAATTTACTCTTCCCCTACTCCTTATCTTGCCGATTCAGCAATCCTTCAATACCCTGATGTAAGGTACAAAAACCACCACCACCACCACCACCATACACTCCAAGGCAAACCAAGCTTTAGGTAAGGCCAAAAGGGGTTGATGATAAATTCACAAAGTTCTATTGTGCTCGCTAAAAAAACCTTGTTTGAGTACACAACTCATGTTCATGCTAAACAGCCTCTAAAACCTTTTCTTAGGGCAGTTTCATCCAAGTTCCTTCCTATGAAAACCAGCTTGTTTATTCTCTTCTCGTCAGGTTCCCATGCTTTGCCAGGGCAGCCATCCAATGTGGAATGCACCCCCTGTAAAAGAAGGAAAAAAAAAAACAAAAACAAAACAACAAAAATGGAAACTTTTAAGAAGAATGCAATGTAGAAACTTGTAACAGTGATTTGATTCAGATACAATGGAAGCCACTGGTGTGAAAGCATGCCGTGTGTTTAGTCTATGTAGTTTCTTAATACTGCAAGTATACCATATCTAGAAGGAAACCAAACCTGAAATATATAACACTGATCGGAGCCCGTCACAGACAATATGCCCTTCATTCTGTACAAGTCCTCACCTTTCTCCTCAACTACTCTTTCAAGCCAATCATCAACCTGGTCCATGATAAATTAAATAAGAATTTTCAGTTCTCCGACCATAATATATACTAAACAGTTCCCATGTCTCTCTCGGATTCAAAGCCTTGAAATAGAATATGTGGACGGAAAACCGGTTAACCACCCATTCATTAGACAGGTTCATTGGAGCACCTTCTTGTTTTAGATTCATTTATGGATAAAACTAGAGATACAAAACTTTTTACTCTCATTTACTAATTCAAACACCATGTGAACCACCAAGAGCATGCCAAAAAACTTAAAAAAAGAGTATTTAGCGAACTTAATTGTACAGGACCTCATACTGATTAGTAAAAGAGTATAGCATGAAACTACACAGGAAACAAAAACTATAGGTTCCCTTAATGATTAGTAAAAGAGTATTTAAGCACATGTAATAATATTCTTAGCATTAGGTGCAACTTAAATCAGCCAGCATTAAATCAAATATACATAGCCTTACCTTTATTTTACAAGAGACTATATTCATGAATTAAACAAGTGACTTTCAGCTCACAATATTTCAAGTAACTCTATTGCAGTGTTCCCTAGTTGCAATGTGCTACATCGCAGCCCAAGTGTAGTGAGAAATGGGAAAGGGTATGAGAATATCTGCCACTGATACATCATGTCACAGTGCGGGTGTATCTCAAAATATGCAACGGTTACTGCACCTTTATGGATAAAATTGGCACCTGAAAGAGGATTTTTGAGACATGGAATATTGGTACTTTAGTAGTTGAACTGATGGAAATTGTGGATGCTATGATTAGATGAGGGTCAATAGTATGCCTAAAGACAAGACGGATAGGGAAAAATGTAGGGATTACAGGATTTAAGTTTAGTACTCTAAGAGTAAGAATGGAGTACAATTTATTATTAACAGTTAGCTGAAAGAAAAGATAGCAGAAAAAGACATGATAATCCTAGGGAAATTGGTGCTAGACAAAGAAATGATTAACATTGTAGTGGGTGTAAGAAATGATATAGATGGATCCGAGAAAATACATGGAGAGTGTGAGTACGGATGACAAAACACCGAAGGTAAACCATACTTGACTTCCCTTTCACACATGGCTTAGCCTTAATTAATGCCTACTTTCAAGGGAATCGAGTTTGATTACTTTTAAGAGTGAGCAAAATATAAGCCAAATTGATTTTTTCTTAACAAAATTTACACACCATACATGCAAAGACTAGAAAGTCATACCAGGAAGGAAGCACCCATGTGTGGACGTTAAACGTCCAACGTCTCAAAATCTAATTTCGCCGTCCAACTCACTGCCGTTTTCGATGCATTGCGGTTTATTTTAACGCCTTCTATCAACCTCTATGTATGTATTGATTTGACATTAAATATAAGAATAACAGTTGGAGCGATTTTACAGAGGTATTTTCTCAATGCTGCATATGACATCAACATCATATTACATAATTTTTTCTTTACTCTTTATATTTTTTACCTCTATACAAACTATCTTCTCTTTATGGTTACAGAGTACTTACTCTCATCATCTTATTCACTTCCCTTTCTCTATATTTTTTCTAATTTCTCTCCACATACATTCTCTGTATTTTATTTCTCTACACTCATCCATTTCCTTTTTATAATTTCTCTTGTATAATTTCTTTCTTCCATTCTTTCCTTTCTATATTTTCTTTGCTCTCCTCCTTGTTTTTAGCACCCACCCCCAATTCGTTCATGTAAACATTTTTAGTTTTGTAATTAGAGAAACAATATGCCAAAGTTACAAAATATACCGCATTATATTTATATGAATAGCTTTCATGATTTGATTTGGTTGGATTACATAGCTTTCAAGAGAACCCCAATGACATAATAAAATATTATTTGCTAAAGAGATCTTTACATTACATTTTGCTTCAAAAGCCTATCAAAATACATCATACCCCATCAAAAAGGAAAATTTTCTTAAACTTTGTATTATATGCTTAATAGTTGAAAATTTCTTACTCTTATTTACAATTACTAAAATTCCCAAAGCAATTGCTTCTCTCTCTTTTCTCTCACTACATTATTTCCTTACATCATTGCCCTCTTCTTTCATCTGTTTGACTCCTATCTTTTGTAAACTAATGCATTGTCAAAAGTTAATTACCATAATGTTAAACTTGGTCAATTAATTATTTT
>JAGSHU010000257.1:0-10188 GCA_021533255.1 Ceriops tagal | reverse complement strand
AAAAGAAAGAAGAAAGAGGCAGAGAATTTGTGATTGTGGCTCTGCTTGTGGGGGAGAGAACAGAGAGAGAAAGCTTGACTTAAGAGGCTCTACATCTTGTTCAGGTACTTCTTGAACCGAGGTAGTGTAGATAACAGAAGGTGGAACTTCGAAAACGAGGTCAACGATCGGAAAATTTGTTCATGCTCATAAAGCAGGTTACAGGATCATGACAGAATCAGGAAACAAGGAAGCTAAATATGTTAAATTAATTAACATAAGTGACCCTTATTATTTAAGTATAACCCAAAATAAAAGGCCTAATATGATGGTCGGTTAGGCATAACAGTAATTTGGGTCATCGGGTTTAAAATCTCCTACTCTCCCTATTTAAAGATAATTGTTGTGGGGAAAAAATAACTGTTACAGGAAAGATAACCGTTGAATAAATAGGTGACAGTTACAAAAAAGGGAAAAACGTTTTTTTTATTATTACGAACTTTTCCTCCTCTCAACCATCAGAGAGAAAACAAAAAGATAATAAAAGGGAAGAGTAGGAGAAAAGAAAAAGTTTCAGGAGTAAATCGAAAAGAGGATTCTCATCTTCACAATAGGACATCAGTATAATGGATAATGGTATGTTGATTTTATTACGTTTTGTATGCTAGTATTCGTATAAAAAAAAAGATCCTACATTATAGAAATAAGAATTTCATGAAAGAAAAATTATAGAAAAGTCTAACAATTGGTATCAGAGCCGGTTTGCGAATATTGCAATTTATTTTTTTCTCTTTTTATTATTTGCACTGAAACGATAACGGGACGCATAAAGGAAAACGACTGGTGTTGAAAGGGAAAATGCTGGCCCTGGGGACTTTGCACCGCTGGAGACACGGATCGAGTGTGGATCTTGTGAAGGCTGTGTTTCCAAGTACAGCTGGAGACCTGAGTCGATCTGGGTTTGACAGAACGGCCTCCTGGTGAAGGCTGTGCTTCCGGGTACGGCTGGAGACCCGACTCGATCTGGGTATGACGGAAGGGCCTCCCGGTGAAGGCTGTGCTTCCGGATACAGGCGAAGACCCAAATTGATCTGGGTATGGCGGAACGGACTCCCAGGGAGATCGTGATTCCGGGTGTCGCCGGGGACCCAGATCGGTCTAGTGGGTACAGCGGAACGGCCTCCCAGGGAAATCACGATTCCAAGTGTCGCCAGGGACCCGGATCACTCTGGTGGGTACAGCGGAACCCGAGTTGCTGGCGGAAGGGCTTCCGGTGAACGCTGTGCTTCTGGGTATGCCAGGATCCGAATCGGTGGAAGAAGGCTTCCTGACAAGTGCCTGCTTCCGGGTATGGCCGGTGACTCGGATCGAGCATGGGTCTGGGGACTCTGCAATGTGGAGCTTGTCGGTGTTGGGTGTGTGCCGGCCGTTGGACTCTGCACCACCGGGCTTGTTGGCGTGGAGTGTATGCCAGCCATTGGACCCTGCACCGCGGGTGATTGTCAGCATGAAATGTACGCCGGCTACTAGAATAGTACGCCATTGGCCTTGACTCCCACATAATGAAAAATTTAAATATCATGATAGCTTATTGATATTTTTGTTAAATTGAATGATCTTCATAATTGAAGATTTTGATGTTTATTGAGATCACATCAACATAAATCAAATGTTGAAAGCTTGTTAGTCACCAAAGTAGCCTGGCTTGAAAGGATTTGAACAGTTGATTGTGAATTTCAATTGTTTATTTCTTTGAATGCTAATAAAATGTTGTACATATTTGAAATAAACAATTATGGTTATTAATTATGAAGGTAGGAGATCGTCTAAAGATGGATCATTGCTTGTAATTAATGACATTAAAGGGGATTGATTGATATACTGGGTAAATGTGATTGTATATCCATAGATAACATTCATGTTAACTCTAGTATGATTGATTGATCTATTAAAGTATATCTAAATTAGCATCATTATTGATTAAAGTTATGTATTTGAGGATCACCCAAAGGTGAACTTAAATACATGATCAAAGTTCGTAATATATGTATATGAATTCATTTAGGTTTACTCAAAACATTAATGTGTAAATTTGGATTATGTTTGCAGCTTCCAATAATGTATTCACCTTGGGCAATGCGATAATCAAATTCAATGGGCTGAACTATGCAGAATGGTCTGAGCATATTCAGTTTCATTTAGGTGTTTTGGGCTTGGACTTAGCAGTCATTTCGGATGAAAAGCCTGCAGCCATTACCGAGACCAGTACAGAATCTGATAAGTCTTTTCATGAGGCTTGGGTACGGTCTAATAGGCTGAGTTTGAATTTGATGTGAATGACGATAGCTGATAATGTCAAGTCATCAATGCCTAAGACGAAAAATGCTAAGGAATTTATGATAAGAATTAAGGAATACTCTCAATCAGATATAGCTAATAAATCCATTGTAGGAAGCCTAATAAGTGAGCTGACGACCAAGAAATTTGATTGGTCACAGCCTATTCATGATCATGTGACTAGTATGGCTAATCTAGTAGTAAGGTTGAAAACAATGGGCGTGGATGTGAGTGAATCCTTTTTGGTTCAATTCATCATCAACTCACTGCCTCCTGAATTTGGCCAGTTCCAAGTGAATTATAACACTATTAAAGAGAAATGGAACTTTCAAGAAATTAAGGTTATGTTAGTTCAAGAAGAAGGGAGATTAAAGAAGATGAAGGATCACTCCATTCATCTCACTGTTCGTAATGATGCTAGCAGTAGTAAGTCTAAACCATACAAGAAAAATAAGAAGAAGGACAAAGCCTCTATGAAAGTCACTTAAGGTCAGATCCAAAAGGATCAAAAATGCTTCTTCTGCAAAAGGATGGGTCACTTCAAGAAAGATTGCCCAAAAAGAAAGGTTTGGTTCAAAAAGAAAGGTATGTACTGTAAATCAGTATGTTTTGAATCAAATATAATTGAAGTACCTAATAATACTTGGTGGTTAGACTCTGGAGCTACTATTCATGTGTCACATATTATACAGGGATTCCTTTCAATCCAGCCCATAACAGGAACTGAGAAGTTTCTTTATATGGGAAACAGAATGAAGGCACGAATAGAAGGAATTGAGACATACAAATTGATCTTGGACATTAGGTGTCACCTGGATCTAGAAAAGTGTCTCTATGTTCCTGAATGTGCTAGGAATTTAGTTTCTGTTGCAAAGTTGGATGAAGTAGGATTTAACTTTAAGATTGGAAACATTGGATTTTCATTATATAGACATTTGTACTATTATGGATCTAGTACCTTGGTTGATAATTTGTACCGTTTCAATCTTGATACTATGTATGCTGATTCTCTATTTCTTGTTTAGCATAGTATAGGTAACAAACGTAATGCATATGATGATAGTTCTGCTTTCTTATGGCATCAAAGATTGGGTCAATATCTAAAGAAAGGATATTGAGGTTGGTGAAAGGTGATATCCTGCCTCAATTGGATTTTACTGATTGGGATGTATGTGTTAACTGTATAAAAGGGAAACAAACAAAACATATATCAAAAAACCCAGCCATGAGAAGTAATGAGCCTTTAGAATTGATACACACTAATATTTGTGGCCCCTTTGATATCCCAACATTGAGTGGTGAGAAATATTTCATCACGTTTATAAATGACTACTCACAGTATTGTTACTTATACCTACTGCATGAAAAGTCCCAGTCAGTAAACACCCTGAAGGTATTTATTAATGAAGTGGAAAGGCAGTTAGATAGAAAAGTAAAAGTGATTAAGTCAGACAAGGGTGGTGAATATTATGGAAAATTCAATGAAAGTGGACAATGTCCTAGTCCATTTGCAAAACTTCTTGAAAGTCGAGGCATATGTGCACAGTATATATGCCCGGTACACCACAACAGAATGGTGTAGCGAAAAAGCGGAATCACACACTTATGGATATGGTTAGGAGTATGTTGAGTTACAGTACTGTACCTTTATCTTTGTGGATGCATGCTTTAAGAACTGCTGCATATCTGCTGAACAGGGTTCCTAGTAAGGCTGTCCCTAAGACTCCTTACGAATTATGGACAGTTAGGAAACCCAGTTTGAAACACCTTCATGTTTGGGGTTGTTTAGCAGAAGTAAGGATATATAATCCACATGAAGGAAAGCTTGATGCAAGAACCATTAATGGTCACTTCATTGGCTATCCTAAAAAGTCCAAAGGGTATAAGTTCTATTATCCTAACCATAGTACTAGAATAGTTGAGTCTGGTAATGGTCGGTTCATTGAAAATGGTCAGTTTAGTGGGAGTGGGGAATCACGAAAGGTAGATATTAGAGAATTACAAAATGAAGGATCCACAGTGAGCACTTCTGCTCAAGTTGGTATCCCTACACCCAATGTTTCTACTCAAGTTGTTTTTCCTTTTATTGCATCACAGTCATGTGACATGCAAGGACAACAAATTAATACTCGAAACACGCAAAGTGAACATATAAGAGATGAACCAAGTGACAATGTGCAATTTACAAATGAAAAAGTGATACCACAAGAAATGACATTACGGAGATCTACAAGACAGAAAAGGCTAGCTGTATCGAATGATTATGTGGTTTACTCACTTGAGCATGAATCAGAATTGAGCATTGATAAAGTTTCAGTCTCATTTAAACAGGCCATGGATTGTAATGATTCTGAAAAGTGGTTCAATGCCATGAAGGAAGAGATGAAATCGATGGATATAGATCAAGTCTGGGAACTAGTATAGTTGCCTGAAAAATCAAAACGAGTTAGTTGTAAGTGGGTCTTCAAGACCAAGCGAAACTCGAAAGGTAACATTGAAAGGTATAAGGCCAGACTTGTTGCCAAAGGTTTCACTCAGAGGGATGGTGTTGATTATAAGGAGACTTTCTCTCTAGTCTCTAAGAAAGACTCCTTAAGAATTATTATAGCTTTGGTGGCTCACAATGACCTAGAGTTCCACCAAATGGATGTAAAGACCGCATTTTTAAATGGTGACTTAGAAGAGGAAGTGTATATGGACCAACCTGAAGGTTTCATAACCACAGGGCAAGAAAATTTGGTGTGTAAATTAAAGAAATTGATATATGGACTAAAACAAGCCTCCCGACAATGGTATATTAAGTTTAATAATACCATTACGTTATATGGTTTTGTAGAGAACACCGTTGATTGGTGTATCTATATGAAGGTCAGTGGGAGCAAGTTCATTATATTGGTCCTATATGTCGATGACATTCTTTTGGCTGCTAATGACATAGGTTTGTTACATGATGTCAAGAAATTTCTCTCTGAAACTTTTGAAATGAAAGATATGAATGAGACATCCTATGTGATAGGAATAGAGATATTCTGCAATAGATCACAAGGATTGTTAGGATTGTCTCAGAAAGGCTATATCAATAAAGTATTAGAGAGATTTAAAATGGAAAATTGCTCTACAGGAATAGTTCCAATTCAGAAAGGGGACAAGTTCAATGAATTGCAATGTCCAAAGAATGATTTGGAACGAAAAACAATGGAATCCATTCCCTATGCATCGCTGGTTGGAAGCTTGATGTATGCTCAAACATGCACTCGATCAGACATTAGTTTCGCTGTTGGAATGTTAAGCAGATATCAAAGTAATCCTAGAATAGATCATTGGAAAGCTGGAAAGAAAGTACTTAGGTACTTACAAGGTACCAAGGATTATATGCTTACTTATAAAAGATCAAGTCATCTTGAAGTAGTAGGCTACTCGGATTCAGATTATGCTGGATGTGTAGACTCGAGGAAATCTACATTTGGTTACATGTTTCTCCTGGCTAGAGGAGCAGTTTCATAGAAAAGTGGGAAGCAGTCTGTCATTGTTACTTCCACTATAGAGGCTGAATTTGTAGCATGCTTTGAGGCTACTATTCATGCATTATGGTTACGGAATTTTATCTTAAGGCTTGGTTTGGTCGATAGTATAGAAAAGTCGTTAAGAATTATTGTGATAATTCCGCAGCTGTTTTCTTCTTTAAGAATGATAGGTATTCTAAAGGTGCAAAACATATGGATTTAAAATACCTATCTGTTAAGGAAGAAGTGCAAAACCATAGAGTGTCCATTAAGCATATTGGTACTGAATTAATAATAGCGGACCCGTTAATTAAAGGTTTGCCACCAAAAACATTTACTGGACATGTTGAACGGATGGGCATTTTGGATAGGTCCTCATTCTCTTGAAAGCCAATATTTTATACTGCTCATATTATTGTGACACTCATTAATTCAATTAAGGTCATGGTTTCACTTGTACTTTGTTATCTCTATTTAGTTGTATACAGTTATAGTTTATGAGATAATTAGTAGCATATTTGGAAATGACAATTTAAAGTTTCAATGTTCCTCGATTAGGTTATTATGAATTATGATAATTATGTGATATATGGAAGGAATCATGTCGCTAAAAGATATGTGACCGCTATGATCCAATCATTTTAATTCAATCAAGTATTATGGTTTGATGATCTTTAAGTATTGTGTACACTTATTTGTTATTAATTCATCAAGTCATAATAAGGGCCAAGTGGGAGATTGTTAAATTAATTAACATAAGTGACTCTTGTTATTTAAAGTATGACCCAAAATAAAAGGCCTAATATGATAGTCAGTTAGACATAATGATAATTTGGGTCATCGGATTTAAAATCTCTCCACTCTCCCTATTTAAAGATAAATGTTGCGAGGAAAAGATAACTGTTACAGGAAAGATAATCGTTATTAGAAAAGAGGAGTAATTCCCTATTTAAGGTAATAGTTAAAGAAAAGGAAAAAATGTTTTTTTATCATTACAGACTTTTCTTCCTCTCCATCGTCAGAGAAAAAACGAAAAAAGTAGTAAAAGGGAAGAGTAAGAGAAAAGAAAAAGTTTCAGGAGCAAATCGAAAGAAAATTCTCATCTTCACAACAGAACATCAGCATAATAGACAATCATACGTTGATTTTATTACATTTTATATGCTAGTATTCATATAAAGAAAAGATATTACATTATAAAAATAAAAATTTTATAAAAGAGAAATTTTAAAAAAGTCTAACAAAATATATTCAACGTCCTTATCAATAACTCTTGACACCGAGGATTAGATTGCACACTTCGTGGACATTTCTTACCAATGTCTACCCTGTTGCAATTTTCTCATTTTCTGAACTGTTCCGTTCGTCATCACCTTATCAAATATGTCACTTCAATGACACTCTATGCCATGACTGATGAACTTCATTTTACAAAAATCCAAAATTTCTCCATCTGACCTAACTTCTCCGAGGCTTGTGCTGATCAAAGGGCTAGGAGAGTAAAGATCACGTATAATTCATCAACTCAACGACAAATTCCCCTTATCAAAGAAATTATAGCAGCTGAAGAAACACGTATAAAACCCATGCGTGAAGGGTCCAAGGTAGGCACGAGTAGGACGCTAAATGAAATGGTAAACCAGAAACTCGGAAATCAAAACAATTGACAGAAGACAAGTAAATCCCACCTCAGCTGTGGGACAACATAAAAAAAAAAAATCTATCTTAGAACTAAACCAGGAATTCTAAACAGGCCACTTCAGAATGTAGGCAAGTTGGAAAAAAAAAAACAAATTATATTACAGCTAACAAAATTCAACTTCGGTAATCGAGAATCTTAATAGGTTAATCCTGCGCTAATGCTAATGCCGAAACACAAATGACATCCGAATAATGACTAATCTAACCATAATAAGTGAAATTTAAAAAATAAAACCTAAATCAGAAGATCAAAAACTAGATTTCCAAAAATATTAAAATGACCAAAGTTTAATGAACAAAAGTTTCTAAAGCAATTCGATCGTTAAAAACAAAAATCCTAATTTCTTTTACTTGACACTCTCCATTCCCAGCCTCAAGGCCCTCAACAAGTTGGCGCGATGTGGCTCGTGCTAACTTGGCCCAACGGATTTTGCAGCATTAAGAGCTGCAACCCGTCGTTCTTACCGCAACATTTCGTCACACATGGCCTGTGGCCTCAACCTCTCCACAGCAAGACACGTCTTCAGTATTGTTCCCGGAATACGAACATTTCGCCTCTTGTAATTTTACGTTTTTCGTTCTTAGTTTTCAATTAAAATAATTAGCATTATAACTTTCTAACCTTTTTGTTTTCTTTGGTGTGCAGTTGAGATCACTTCCAGCCCTTCAGTCTGATTTGCTGCGCAACCGGCCGACCCTCACAATGCCTAGCAATTTAAGCTTCTGGAACCATGAGTGGAATAAGCACGGGAGTTGCTCCAGAATGAACCAATTGACCTATTTTCAATTTGGAGCAACTGGATTCCCTGACATGCTCGGTCTTTTGGGCGCCAATGGAGTGTTTCCAGGTGGCATTTATCCGCAGGGCAAATACGAGAAGGCAATACAGGCAAGGACGGGGCCATTTAACATCTATTTGCGTTGCGAAAAGAACGGGAAGGATTATGTCCTGCTGGAAATTTATATTTGTTTTGATGCACTCTTAAAATCTTATGTTTCTTGTCCGCTGCTCTCGACAACTTGTGGCCCTGCCATAAAGTTTCTGTAGGGAGCAGTGACTATTTATACGAACACTTGCAGTGTAGTAGTCACTGTTATGGTGATATGTGTGAAAAAATGAAATGCTAAATAAATTTTCTAAGTATAATAATAATTAAATGGTTGATAGAGGTATAATATTACTTTGACACATTTTGTGGTTTTAAGGTACAACAGCTGGCTATAAATATATATGCATCTCTACTGCATTCAAGTGCTTGCTTAACCCACAATTATTTAACAACTTCCATTTTACCATTTGTGTCCCCTGAAGAAAACAGAACCAAAAGAGAATTTAATGCAAAAACAATTGTAATCTAGTTTCCCCTTGCATCCAAATTCCGAAGTGTCAATTCTTGGACCAGTATTTGAAGTTTTGGAAACTAAGGTATGCTAAGTTGGACATCGTTCACAATTCGTGAGTCCGACATCCATAATCCCAAGTTTTTGACCTCAGATGATCCCATTGATCTGTTGTAACATCCCTGACCACGGAAAAGGTAGACCGAGGAAGACAGCCGTTTCACGAATGGCCTCCAACTTAGCAGGCCCAGGGTTTGTGTTCTTTTTCGTCCAACTTTGATCTCGCATGCCTGAGGGTAAATTAGGCCTGAGAAAAAAAAAATCTAGAAATGCATAACGGACCAAGAATCGAGAAGAGAAATCTTCCGATTTCAGACTACATTGCGATTGTTTTTAATTCTTTATTATTTTTTCAAGGGAGAACACAAATGTTAAAATAAAAGTTGTTATTATATTATATATTAAGCGACAAACCAAATGAATTGTAAATTAAGAAAGGTAATGTCCTTAAAATCATTATTTTTTCTTTTTGTTTTTTCTAATGATTAGGGTTATTTATTAATATCTTTATTTTAATTTTTTTCATAAAATATTTTATTATAAAAAATATTTATTAATTAAGAATCAAGAGATATAATAAAATTTAAATTTAAATTAATATAAAAATAATTATATCAAATTATTTACTTTAAATTGGCTTTAGAGATCTTTTAAAATTTGACTTACCTAAAGATAAACTTAATTTTGAGAACTGTCACATATGTTCAACTTAAAAGAGAAAAATTTTGGAATTAAAAAATTAAGTTTATTGTTAAAATTAAATTTTAATTTTAATGTCAAAAAATATAAATAATTATTTTATTAGATAATTTATTATTTTATTAATATTTAATAAAAAATTAAAATTAACAGGGATGACATGTCCCACGATGGTATATCGTATGTGCATATAATCCACCACTTTCCCTTCTACGCTTCCGGTAAATTTTTTTTTTTTTAACAAAGGAAAGTTGCGGATGGAAACGAAATCTGAAGAAAACGCGTACCATTTACTAAGCGGATCAAAAATAATTCTTCTCTTGCATAAATTCAATTGTTGGGCTGCGAAACCCTGACTGCCGCCGGATTAAAACGTCCAGTATCGAAATCCTCGTCGACGGACGCACATCTTCCCAAGTTTGTATCTGTGATATTTATTATTATTTTTATTTTTCATTTGCTACATATGATATTTCTGCTTCTCACCACGAACTCGATCTTGACATTGTTGCCTTTTTCTTTTTTCTTTTTTTTTTCGGTTTTTCCGTTTATTTCTAGTAAGGTCTTT
>JAGSHU010000256.1:0-10212 GCA_021533255.1 Ceriops tagal | reverse complement strand
AACACCACTCAAGGGCTTGGTATTGGCATTGATAGTCTTAAGCTAACTCCCACCATTGGTCATATTTAAACCAAGCCATTTAGCTTTCTCATCAGTGATAAAGTTGTGGATGGTGCCCATATTAATCATAACTTAAGTGTGTTACTTATTGATTTGCACATCTAAAAAAATCAGCCCTTTGCCTTCAATTTTCTTAGAGCTTTTGTTTAGTCTTTAATGCATTAAGCAATTATAGAGAACCAATCTAACCTATCAAATCATCAGCTGGCTATGCTTTTTATTACTCGACCATGGCTGTTAACAAACTAAGTTTTAGATGGTCTTTCATAGCATGCAACCCTTTACACACACAACACCTTCCCTTAGCCATTATGAAAGACTTTTTGCTCTCCTTATAGTCCTTTTGAGTGCATAGCTTATGGCTGCCCTTGCGTTTGTCTCTATCTCCCCCACCTTTGTTGGAATTACCTTTTGAACTCTTAGTGTTAAAAGGCTCACCCTTTTGGTACTTGGTAAAGGACTCCATAATTGTAATGGCCTTATCAACATCTTTTGCTCCACACCGTTGCATATCTTGCTTGGCCAATTTTGGTGTCCATCCACAAAGTAAAACAGTAAGTCCTTTACTCCTAGGTTAGGGATCTTTAGTAACAACATTGTGTTGTCCTTGACATAATTGTAGATAGAGAATTTGTGTTTTTGTTCCCTTAATTGCTTTTATGCTTCATATACCATGTTTTCAAGGTAAAATTGTCTCTTAAGTTCCCTTTTGAAGTCCTCCCAAGTGCTTATGGTGCAAAGTCCTTTTTGTATATTTGCATGCTTCCTACACCACCACAAGGTCACAGTGTCAATAAGATAAAGGGTTGTTGTTGTTCCCACAACCTTGTATGGGTTGTAATTGTTGTCAACCAAATTTAAGTGTGCAAGCAGAAGTGGCTCATTCAAGCATTCAAGGGATGAGCTTTCAGTAGAAAGAAAAGGGCAAGAAAAATAAATTAAGAAGGAGGATAATGCTGAATTTTGAATGGAACAGTAATATGAAGCCACATAGAGAAGCAAGAAAGGAAACCAACTACAGCTACAATAAGCCCTACAAGGGTTTTCATAGAAGGGAGTATATAAATCAAGACTTATCTCTTTTGAAAAAACTGACCCAGAAAATAGTGAAACAGAGCAAATTAGAATTGGTGAGAGCAGACTAGAATTAGTGGAACCACCATAAGAGAGGAAATCAAAGACGTGAGACCAGCAAAGTGTGAAACGGGTGAGACTAGACCTAGAAATGTGAGACGATGAGAGCAGACCAAGACCAACAAAGCCAAAAACGTGCAACGGTGAAATATAGACTAGAAACATGGGAGAGGAGCAAAGGGTGAAACACCGTGAGACTAGGTGAGGCGTGAGACCAGGTAAGATGTGAGACTAGAAAAGGGTGAAACGGGTGACATTAGAACACACCGAAAGACCAGAATTAAAGGGTGAAACAGGTGACACTAGAACACACTGGAAGACCAGAATTAGTGAGACTAGAAAAGGGTGAAACGTGTGACATCAGAACACACCGTGAGACCTAAAATTGGTGAGACCAGAAAAGGGTGAAACGGTGAGACAGTGAGACGGTGAGACCAAGAGACAGGTGAGACCGTGAGATGGTGAAACCAAGAGTTGGGTAAGACAACTTAGAGAAGAAATTCGGTGAAGCATTTGAGAGAACTCAACAAATTTTTCAGATTTCTTCAAGAAAGGTTAAAGAGTGTTTTGGTGATCTTTCAAGTGGTAGTGAAGTAGCTTATTCAAATCAAACATAAGCAACACAAGCTAGAAGAAGGATAGACACAGTAAGTGACACTCTTTGTATTGTGATTGCTTTGTATTTGTAATAATAAAAGGAGTATAAGATTAAAACATCCATTGTAATCATAAGGGATACCACACTGGTGTTCTCAAGTATAGTGGATTGTCTTAGTAGAGGAAAAATCTTTACCACCGTGGAGTACGTCACATTGACGGAACCACGTAAATCTCTCATGTCCTTACTTTGAATTTACATTCTGTGTTTTGAATTAAGTTGTGAACACAGCTAAAGAATCATCAAACCCATAACCTAAAAGAAGACCTAGTCAAGAACAACCGATTCGTCTAATAGGCAAAGTGTCTGAAAGGTAACTTTGGAGACTATTGTGATCAGTAGGTAACAATAAATCTACCTTAATTGAATCTAGGAAAGATTTCATTTTGGCTTAAATTATTAGAGTTTTTTAAGGGGTGTGATACTGATTCACCCCCCCTTTCAGTATCACAAACTAGTAGATCTTAGGGTGAAGTTGGGAACTTCAATTGGTATCAGAGCCAGGTTCACCAGTTTGAAGCTTAATAGCTTGGTGTACTAGTTTGAAGGGTTTCAAAAGTTTTAACTTGTTTAACATACTGAGAAATGGATGCCAGTACGAGCACCAATACTACTTACAACAAGAAGGTTCCAATCTTTAATGGAATCAACTACCATATGTGAAGAGTGAGAATATAAGTGCTATTTGTAACCATGGGCATGAACGTGGTGAAATCCGTATATGAGGGTTTTGAGCCTCCAAAAGAAGGTAAAGATCCAATCCTATAGGAATTAAGACAGTTTCAGATCAATGGGAAGGCCTCAAATGTCATCATTTCAGCATTGATAGATGCTGAATATGCTAAAGTTATGGACTGCAAATCTGCTAAGAAGATATGGGATAGATTGCAGAAGGTCTATGAATGTGATGGTAGAATAAAGGAGGCCAAGCTTCAAGTTTTCAAGGAGAGATATGAATCCCTCAGAATGTAGAAGAATGAGTCAATCCAAGAGTTCTTCACCAAGGTTATTAATGCTATAAACGACCTTAGAAGTTATGGGAAAAACAAGAAGGACTCATCTATTGTGAAGAAAATTCTGAGAATTCTGCCTCAAAGGTTTGCCTCAAAGGTGGCAGCCATAGATGAGAGTAAAGATCTCAATTCTATGTCATTGCATGATCTTCAGTGCAATCTCATTGCATATAAGATAAGAATAAAGTCAACTGAAAGCTCCTTAACATCAAAGTTATCAAAGGAGGTAGCTTTCAAAGCTATGAGACACTTGGAGATAAGAGAAGAGGAAGAATCATCCAGTGAGGATGATGATGATGATGAGGAAGAAAGTGAAGGTGAAGTGTTGGCTTACTTCACAAGGAAATTCAAAAAGGGGTTTAAGAAGGGAAAAGGACAGTTGTCCTTGAGATGTTATCATTATGGGTAAACTGGACACTTTGCTTCTCAGTGCAAAGTGAAACTTGATGATGAAAATAAGGATGGTGATGATAAGCAGAATTCAAAATAGAGAAGATCATCATCCAACTCAAGGAAGTCCAATAAGAAGACTACTAACCCACAGAAGAAGAAGAGAGGCTCATTCAAGAGTTATGTGAGCTAGACAAAAGAAGCCGATGAGGAGGAAGATGTAGACTCATCAGATGAGCATGCCTTTATGGCATTAGCTCGATGTGGTAGTTCAACCTCTGAAGAGGAAAAGGAGATTGATAAAGAAGAACCAGATCTTAAAGCTGAGTTAGAAGTAGCTTCAAAGGAGATAATCAGAAGGGGTAGAACCATAAGAAGGTTGGAGGGCCATATAAAACAAGTTGAAGCAAAGATTGAGGAAGCAAAAAGTCAAAAGGATGAAATAAGGGTTGAACATATTGATTTGAAGAACAGATCAAAATATGTGAAGACCTTACTCTGGAGCTTGGCTCAAAGACTTCAATAATTGAAGAAATAGAGATAGAGTTGCTGAGACTTCAGCAACAACTCAAAAAGAGTGAAGAGAACTTGTATAAGCTTGAAGTGGTAGAAGAAACAACCTCTGCAAGAGAAAAGAAGAATGAAGAGAAAGTACAGCAATCTGAGGCTACATTGCCTAAAGATAATGAGACTTTGCCACAGAGGTTGAAAGAGAAGGTTAAGTTTCAAAAAGAAAAGATTGATCAGCCAAGAACAGTGAAAGTTGAAAATAAAGAAGATTTGAAGAAGCAACCTAGGGTTACAAATAAAAATGAAGAAAAGAAAGTCAGCCAGCAAAGGGCTATGGCTGAACAGAAGAAGGAGAAAAAGGTGATTGAAATAAAAGCCACACAAGCAAAAAAGCTAGAAACCTTGCCTACACAGCAAGTAGTGAACAAAAGAAAACAAGCTGTGATTAGACCCAAGAAGAGGCAGTTTCAAGGTTACTGTCTTTATTATGAAGTTTGGGGTTATAAGGCAAGTAAATACTGGTGGAGAAGGCCAATATATGTCTCCAACTTGAGAAGATCCGATGCTGCATACAGGGGGAGACAATACAAAATTCAGAGGGGAATACCTGTCGTGAGTTCTTGCACATACTGTAAAAAGCAAGGACACGCTAACAAGGTTTGTTGGTGGAAGCCCAAACCAATGGTTTCAAAGAACAAGTTTGCTATATTGGCAGACTTGGAACAGTGTGAAAGGTGCGGGCAGGATGGTCATAATGCTAAGAGATGCATGACACTTCTCCCTGAGCAAGAAAAGGCACTCAATGGCACAATAAAACCAACTGGTACAGTCAAAGCAGAGAAAAAGAAGAAAGCTATCTCCAAGCCAATTCAAAAAAAGGAATATAGAGCTAAAAGGGAGGAGGGTAATATAGCTGAAATTGCACTAAAGGTTGACTACAAGGATAAGCAATGGATCTTTGATAGTGGATGCACTTCACATATGATAGGAGACAAGAGTAAATTATCAAAGTTAAACAAGTCAAGAGAAGGCAAAGTCATGTTTGGTAATGATGATTCACTCAACATCAGTGGTCAATGGTCAGTAAATATTGGAAAAGAAAAGCTTAAAGATGTTCTGCACATTGAAGGACTCAGATATAATCTAGTATCTATCAGCCAACTATGCAATAAAGACCATAAAGTGATATTCACAAAAACAAGTTGCCAAGTAAAGAGTAAAGAAGGTAATACTGTTGCAGCCGGGAAGAGAATAGCTAGAAATTTATGTGATTGATGAGGACAAGACAAGTAGTTGTTTACTTACAAAAGAAGAAGAAAATAAACTTTGGCATAGGAGGTTGGGACATTTAACACAGAAGAATATGAGGAAGCTGACCACTACTCATACAATCAGAGACATTCCAAACCTCAAGAGAGAGAGAGAGAGTATGTCTGCTCAGCATGCTCTAAAGGAAAACATGTTAGAAAGCAGTATAAGACCAAAGAGTTCAGTTCTGATGCAGTACTTGACATTGTACATACTGATTTGTGTGGGCCAATGAGAACAAAAGGGTTGAATGGTGAAAGGTACTTCATCTTGTTTGTTGATGATTATTCCAGAAGGACTTACATCATGCACCTCAAACACAAGTTAGAAGTCTTGAAATGCTTCAAGAGATACAGAAGATTGGCTGAAAATGAGAGTGGAAAGAAGATCAAAGTATTAAGGTCGGATCAAGGCATTGTATTCACAAATGAAGCTTTTGAAGATTACCTCGAGAAGCATGGAATTCACCATCAGATGGCAATAGCAAGAACACCTCAACAGAACGGGGTGGTAGAGAGGAAAAATAGAGCTATGGTTGAAATGGCAAGAACTCTACTGTTGGAATCCAAGTTTCATATAAGATTTTGGACAGATGCAACATTTATAGCCGTGCACTTACTGAACAGAGTTTTACTAAGAACCAATACTGATAAGACTCCATATGAGCTATGGAGTGGGAAGAAGACAACAGCCAAGTATCTTAGAATCTTTGGTAGCCTATGTTTTGTGAAGAACAAGGAGCAAAACATGGGAAAATTCCACGTTAGGTCAGATGAAGGCATCTTTGTGGGATACTTGGCAAAGACAAAAGGTTACAGAATTTTTCTGCATAAACTAGGAAAAGTGGTCACTTCCAGTAATGTGAGAATAGATGAAAATTGGAAAACAATGCATAATGGAGAAGCTAAGGAAAATGAAGAAGATGACTTCAAGATAGATGAAGAATCAGACCAACATGAAGAAGAGGGAAAATAAGTAATTTTAGACTCAAAGAAGAGTGAGTCTAACGATGAAGAAAGAAATTCTCTTGCAACTAAGACTGTGTAAGAGAGAAAGACAAAGAAAACGTGGACCAGTGCTCATCAAGGAAATCAGATCATAGGTGACCCATCAGTAGGAGTTACAACAAGAAGAAGAATTGTGGGAGCTACTGCTTTACTCTCACAAGTTGAACCTAAATCTATTGAAGAGGCTGCACAAGACAAAGCCTGGGTCAAAGCTATTAATAAGGAGCTGGATCAAATCGAGAAAAATGAAACATGGGAGCTAGTTCCAAGACTCACTAATAAGAATGTCATAGGAACAAAATGGGTATTTAGAAATAAACACAATGAAGATGGCAAGGTGGTGAGGAATAAGGATAGGATAGTTTGTAAAGGCTATACTCAGATAGAAGGAGTAGATGTTGATGAAACTTTTGCACTAGTAGCAAGGTTGGAAACTATCAGAATGTTCTTAGCTTTGGCAGCATATAAGAGGTACAAAGTTTACCAAATGGATGTGAAATCAGCCTTTCTAAATGGGCTCCTAAAAGAAGAAGTGTATATTGAACAACCTGATAGAGTACAAATCAGTGAAGATGAGATATATGTGTGCAAGCAGAACAAAGCCTTGTGTGGCCTTAAACAAGCTCCAAGAGCATGGTACAGCAGGCTGGATGCATATTTGAGAAGGTTGAATTTCAGAAGAGGAATAGTTGATAATAACCTATATGTGTTCAACTCAAAGAAAGGCCAACTGATAACCATAATATATATAGATGACATCATCTTTGGAGGGGATCACTCTAAGCTATGCCAAGAATTTGCACAGAAGATGAGTGAGGAATTTGAAATGTCATTGATTGAAGAAATGATTTACTTTCTTGGATTACAGATAAAACAGTGTGAAGAAGGTATTTTTATTTCTCAGACAAAATATGCCAAAAAGATGCTGAAAAAGTTTGGCATGGAGATAGCAGACTTGTCAACACTTCTATAACAGTAGGCTGCAAGTTAACAAAAGATCAGGAAGAAAGAGTACAAGCCCCACAAAATATAGGAAGATGATAGGGAGCCTTCTGTACCTTACAGCATCAAGGCCTGATCTCATGCAAGCTGTATGCATCACCAGTAGATTCCAAGCTGATCCTAAGGAATCTCATGTGTTGGCAGTAAAAAGAATCCTAAGATACTTCAAAGGGACACTGGAAATGGGTTTGTGGTATCCTGCCATGGATTCTGTAAAACTCTGAGCATACACTGATGCAAACTAGGTAGGAAGTACAGATGACAGAAAATCAACTAGTGGCTACAGCTTTTACTTGGGTTCAAAGTGTGTTGCATGGTTAAGTAGAAAGAAAAATAGTGTTGCTTTGAGCACAGCTGAGGCTGAGTACATGGCTGCTTGTGCAGCATGTACTCAGGTAATATGAATGCAAAAACAATTGGCAGATTTGGGTGTTGAAGTGAAGTTACCAGTGAGTGTACTTTGTGATAATCAAAGTACAATTGATCTTAGCAAGAATCTAGTTCAACATTCAAGGAGCAAGCATATTGACATCTGGTATCACTTTATCAAGGATCAAGTGGAAGAGGGCACGATTCAGTTGGAGTATGTCGGCACTAAAGATCAAATCTCAGATATTCTAACTAAACCTCTGTCCACATAGCTGTTTGAAAAGCACAGAATGAGTCTGCCTATGCAAATGCCTCCTCAAGCCTAAAGTTTAGGTGAATCCTCCATCTCTACTTTATAGGTTTTTCAAATTTGTAATTAGTTGGCAAAGGGAGAAAGAAGCAACAATGCAGGGGGAATTATTAAGGAAGGGGGAGTGCATATTTAGAGGGAGTTGTAATCCATTTGCTTCTAGATTACTGCATAATGGCTTTTGTTATGAGTATTGCCAACAATTACAAAGGGGGAGATTATTGTTCCCACAACCTTATATGGGTTGTAATTATTGTCAACCAGATTTAAGTGTGCAAGCAGAAGTGGCTCATTCAAGCATTCAAGGGATAAGTTTTGAGTAGAAAGAAAAGGGCAAGAAAAATAAATTAAGAAGGAGGATAATGCTGAATTTTGAATGGAATAATAATATGAAGCCACATAGAGGGGCAAGAAAGGAAATCCGTTACGGTTACAATAAGCCCTACTAGGGTTTTCATAAAAGGAGTATATAAACCAAGACTTATCTCTTTTGAAAAAACTAACCCAGAAAATAGTGAAACAGAGAAAATCAAAATCGGTGAGAGCAGACCAGAATTGTTGGAACCACCATAAGAGAGGAAATCAGAGACGTAAGACTAGCAAAGAGTGAAACGGGTGAGATCAAACCTAGAAACGTGAGACGATAAGAGTAGACCAAGACCAACAAAGCCAAAAATGTGTGACGGTGTGAGCAAACCAGAAACATGCTACAGTGAGAGCAAACCAAAAATGTGTGACGGTGAAAAACAGACCAGAAACGTAGGAGACGAGAAAAGGGTGAAACACCATGAGACTAGGTGAGGCGTGAGACTAGGTGAGACGTAAGACCAGGTGAGGCGTGAGACCAGAAAAAGGTGAAACGGGTGACACTAAAACACACAAAAAGACCAGAATTGGTGAAACCAGAAAAGGGTGAAATGGGTAACACCAGAACACACCGGAAGACCAGAATTGGTGAAACCAGAAAAGGGTGAAACGTGTGACATCAAAACACACCGTGAGACCCAAAATCGGTGAGACCAGAAAAGGGTGAGATGGTGAGACCAAGAGACGGGTGAGACCGTGAGACGGTGAGACTAGGAGATGGGTGAAACAACCTAGAGAAGAAATTCGGTGAAGCATTTAAGAGAACTCAACGAATTTTTCAAATTTCTTCAAGAAAGGTTAAAGAGTGTTTTGGTGATCTTCCAAGCAGTAGTGAAACAGCCTATTCAAATCAAACAGAAGCAATATAAGCTAGAAGAAGGGTAAACACAGTAAGTGACACTCTTTGTATTGTGATTACTTTGTATTTGTAATAATGAAAGGAGTAAAAGATTAAGACATCTATTGTAATCATAGGGGATACCACACTGGTGTTCTCAAGTATAATGGATTGTTTCGGTAGAGGAAGAATCCCTACCACCGTGAAGTACGTCACATTGACGGAACCACGTAAATCTCTCGTATCCTTACTTTGAATTTGCATTCTGTGTTTTGAGTTAAGTTGTGAATACAGCTAAAGAATCATCAAACTCATAACCTAAAAAAAGACCTAGTCAAGAACAACCGATTCTTCTAATAAGCAAGGTGTCTGAAAGGTAACTTTGGAGACTATTGTGATCAATAGGTAACAATAGATCTACCTTAGTTGAATCTGGGAAAGAGTTCATTTTGGCTTAAATTATCAGAGTTTTTTAAAGGGTGTGATACTGATTCATCCCCCCTCTCAATATCACAGATTAGTAGATCTTAGGGTGAAGTTGGGAACTTCAGTTGTCTTGCTCACTTTGGCCATCTTGAGGCAATTGAAGTACCTCTCCATCTACCAAAGGAAATTCTCCACCTTTTGGCCATCGCTCTTGCTCAAGAATTCTTTAGGCTTAGGAGTCTTCACCTTAAAAGCCCCCTTTAAGCCATCATCTTTAGCCATAACTTTCTTATACATGACTACATCTTAGTGCATCTCTTTTAAAAGGCCTCTAAAAAGGCCACTTAAGTTTGCAAGCTCCCTAAGATCTTCATGATTGTTGCTTTAAAGATTTGCTCACTCTCTTGATGCCCTTCACTGGTGGAAAGGAACATTTGGACATCTTCTTTAACTTTATCAAACTCCTTTAACATGTGAGACTCCAAAACCTCAAAGTTGTACTTGATGTGCTCAATACGCACTCCCATATTAACTATCACCTATTCATGGATGTTGGCCCTTTCCTCTAAAGTGGTAAGATTTGTAGCAATATAGGTCTTATTGTAACTATGCTCCTCCTTACTTCCACCTTGAGTGGGAGAGGTATCACGTCCTCTCTCCGTTGGTTGGTGTTCCAACATCATATTTTCCTTTATGGTGCTCGACATTGTGCTACTTAATTAGACTTTGATACCACCTGTCACGAACACACAAGTTTCACTTGCGATCGTGCAACACTTAGCTTATTTCTTACACTCTTCATAGAAGCTAAGTTAGCTTTC
>JAGSHU010000255.1:0-10227 GCA_021533255.1 Ceriops tagal | reverse complement strand
TATATTCTTTTTTCATTATTATTTTTTTTTTTATTTGAAAAAAAAAACTTTGGGATTGCTAAATCGCCGATGAAATAAAGCAACCGAACCACCATAGTATTTTAACTCCTATTAAAGGAAGGGCGGTTATTGGATCATTTACCGAGTTAGGACTAATAGACCCTATATCTTTCTTCGATGAAAGGGTAAATTCTATTGTGGAGCCGTGTGCAATACGCAAACAATGTCTATACGGTTGTTCAATTCTATTTTTTTTTGTCTTATTATTCTTTATCCCCTCTCTTCACCTTATCATTATCATACGAGATGGAGTAACCATTTCTTATCTTATATCATCAGGGTAATGATTCATCAACCTATTGCTGCTTTTTATGAGGCACAAATAGGAGAATTTGTCCTGGAAGCGGAAGAACTACTGAAACTGCGCGAAATCCTCACAAGAGTTTATGCACAAAGAACGGGCAAACCCTTATGGGTTGTATCTGAAGACATGGAAAGGGATGTTTTTATGTCAGCAACAGAAGCCCAAGCTCATGGAATTGTTGATCTTGTACCAGTTGCATAAAAAATAGCAAGAATTTCGCGTAAATCAAAATCACGATTTGAGATTTTCTTACCAGAGTTTAATATTCTATTAATATTAATAGAATATACAAATAATTCATAATCATCCGAGGTTAGGATCGATCTAAACCGACCCATTATGCATACGATTCAGAATGCCAACTATTAAACAACTTATTAGGAACACAAGACAGCCAATCAGAAATGTCACCCAATCCCCCGCTCTTGGGGGATGCCCTCAGCGCCGAGGAACATGTACTAGGGTGTATGCGCGACTCGTTCAAATCGTGGGCTGGGAAAAAAGAAAGAAAACCATTTTTCCACTATCCACAATCAGTACGGATGAATAGGATAGAATAGAAGAACCTCCTGCACTATCTAAAAAAAGATCTATCATATCTTTCTATTGTGTATCAAATTTATGGTTTCCATTGCATTGGTGCAAATTCAATCATCGCAATTTTCAATTTAAAATGAGAAAGAATTCCCCATTGGTATCAAATGATTATCCGTTAAACAGGGGAAATCCTTTTTACATTAACAGGCAAAAAAATTATGCCCCTACTCTTCTTGCAAGAACGGACTAACAAGGTCAGCCAATCAACTAATATTCATAATTAAATATCGTTACTGTATAGATAATCTCATTGTTGTGAACGACCTATTACTGGATAATTCATGGGTAGAGCCAAAAAGTGTAAACTGTACAAGTTAACAATAGCATTGATTAAATGAAGGAAGGGGCTCCGGTGTATAGAGAAGACCTTACCGTTTAAGAAGTAACCATAGAAACGATGGAACCCACTATTTCTTTATCCATTTCTATTTACTACTTGTTTTTATTTATTATGTTTTTGCTTGATACTGAATATCAATACAATTTTTTTTCTAGGCGAAATGCCTAGAAAAAAAAAAGAACAAATCGGGGTTGGGAAGGTTATAGTAGCAAAAGCCGTTGGAATTATTGTTTTATACATTGGACGAATCTGGTTTGCTTTTCTACAAAAGGAGAAAAGAATAACTGAAAGAAAAGAAATAAATGAGTTATTCATCAAAGTTCCCTTTATTCAATGACCAGAATTAGACGAGGATATATAGCTCGGAGACGTAAAACAAAAATTCGTTTATTCGCCTCAAGCTTTCGCGGGTCTCATTCAAAACTTACTCGAACTATTATTCAACAAAAAATAAGAGCTTTGGTTTCGGCCCAGCAGGATAGAGATAGACAAAAAAGAAATTTTCGTCGTTTGTGGATTTCTCGAATAAATGCAGTAATTCGCATGAATAATGTATCCTATAGTTACAGTAAATTAATAAACAATCTGTACAAGAGACAGTTGCTTCTTAATCGTAAAATACTTGCACAAATAGCTCTATTAAATAGAAATTGTCTTTATAGGATTTCCAATGACATTCTAAATAAAATCAATAAAAATAAGGAAATTGGAAATAAGCCAATCGAATTTTTTACATGAGGTTCCCTGGAGAACGAATTCCGGGAAAGGGGAAAGGGAAGTAGAATAAAAATGAATATAATTAGTATAATAAAATATGATGATAATATGATCAAGTAATCAAACTGAGCAAAAACATTCAATAAAAAAAAAGATTTATTCGTCTTCCCCAATTCGTTTTTTTTCTTAAGACACGACAATCAAATCTGGATTTTTGAATTTTTCGAGAAAACGATTAATCTATCTTTGAGTTCGGATTAGAATTTTGATTCAATTGAAGAATAAGCCTATTTTTTTCTGATTCTAAGACCAGTAGTTCTTACAACCAATTCGCTTTTTTCAAATTGTTTTTCATTATTAAGAAAGGGTAACAAAGATAAAATACGAGCTTGTTTTATAGCAATAGTAATTAATCGTTGTTGTTTTAAAGTCAATCTATTCACCCGTCTAGACAATATTTTTCCTTGTTCACTAATAAATCGACTAATTAAACTCATGTTTCGATAATTAATTCGATTCCCCGATTGGATAGGGGGCAAACGCCGGCGAAAAGATCGCTTGGACTTGAAAAAAAGTCGCTTGGATTTATCCATGGTTTGTTTATTCCTTTTTCATTTCCATTTCCAAAAAAATCCTATTTCGTTCGCTCGGATCAAAAATCAAAAATTATAATGTTTAGAATTAAGAAATAATGTTTAGAATTAAGAAATAGGATTTTACTTGTTTATTTCTATTTAATATTTATTCTATTTAATATTTAAATAGAATATATATCCTAACATATTATATGTTAGTATGTCCGTTTTCATCTTCCTTCTAAAGGTGACCCGCAGGTGAGCGGTTCCATCTATTTCTTGATCTCCCCATGAAGTGTATGCTTGTAACAATAGGGACAGAATTTTCTCAATTCTAATCGACTGGGCGTATTGTGTCGATTCTTTTGAGTAATATATCTGGAAATTCCTGGTGATTTCTTATTACCACTGGTTGGAACACAAAGGGTACATTCCAACAAAACCCTTACTCGGACATCTTTACCCTTGGCCATGAACCTCCTTTGGGTTTTTTATTCACTCAACTCTTCTATTTTCCGATCCGAAGTCAAGAAGAAAGGAAGGAAAAAATAGAAGTTGCTAACTCGAAAGCAAATTATGAAGGATTTCGTTGAAACGAATATAGTGCAACGAATATAGTAATAAAATTTAATAAAATAATACAATAAGTGTTAAACTGTATTTAGAGTAGAAATTGAATTTAGAGTAGAAATTGAAGAGTCAAATCACAGTACAGTATTTCATTTAAGTATCTTGTATGATATTGTTGCCCTAACCGTATTTCCACTTCCGTTCTCTTAATTTAATTGGAGTTAATTTACTTGACGACTGGATTCGAGTTCCGAGTTTCGCTAAGTTTGAATCCACTTTTTCTCTTTTCTAACTTATTCTAATTAAAAATAAGGGGGGTAGTAATCACAGATATTTAATTATATCTCGAATCTTCTTCACCCCCCGGCGTTAATAACTAAAATGAAAAAAAAGGGAATGTCAACGCATCCGGGAAAAAACGATTGATCTCTATCAATAGACCTGCTAAAACACCGAACCATATAGTACTTATTACTGGTGCCACGGATAGATATGTTTTTAGATCTCGCATTTGAAATCCTCCTTCGTTAGTGTAATAAATAATGTTTATTGTAATACAGAATTTAATACATATATGATCAGATATATAGGTAGTTAACGGCCACTCGTATTTGGTTTGTATCCGAAATTCCTAATTCAAATTAAAATGTACAATGGTTTGATAAATAAGATTCTTCTTTTCTTAATTAAAAAAAAAATCAAATATGTCCCTTTCTCCCCGAGTATTTATGAAATTTAGAGTGGGTTTTCTATTTTTTTTTTCATATTTCCATACATATTTCCATATAATACATATTTCCATATATTATATATTTATATATTTATATATATAAGTATAGATAAGTTTGTTGTTATTTATATGATATGGATATGAATATATGATATGGATATGAATCAAAAAGCCGAAATGGCAAGATAAGCTGTGTATATCAATAGAGAAAATGAAATAAGTATGTGGAAAAACAAGACAGGGATTCTCTACAATGACATTGTAAACCAATTGAAAGGGATGTAGCGCAGCTTGGTAGCGCGTTTGTTTTGGGTACAAAATGTCACGGGTTCAAATCCTGTCATCCCTACCTATTACTTCACCCCTGAGCACTAACGAAGGATCAATTAAGATCAATTCAAATTGGACATACCTAATCTTTAATTTTTATCATATTATGTATGAGAGTATAGGCGTTTAAGATGTATTGGAGTTAAAAAAAGAATCTTTTTCCTTACAGTCTTATTTTTTGTGATAAGAAAACGCTCTTAGTTCAGTTCGGCAGAACGTGGGTCTCCAAAACCCAATGTCGTAGGTTCAAATCCTACAGAGCGTGATTCTCTTCTTCTTTTGTTAGGTCAAAAATTATCTAGAAAAAATTGAACAGCAATTTGAATTTGACCTCCTGTGGATTAAAGAAGGGAGAAGGTCAAAAAAACAAGGCGTTAATCATAATCAATCAAAGGTCCAACTGATCACCCCTTCTGTATTGTAAATAAGCAGTTACAAATAATCCAGCCAAAGTAATAGGAATTAGACCTAAAACGATTCCAAATAGAAAAACTTCAATCATTTCAATTTGTTTATTGTTTAAAAGGGATTTGTTTAAAAAGGGAGGTAATATCTATCCTTAAATATTAATCCATATTGACCAGAAATCTCAATAACCAAAAATTGAAAATTGCTACGGCAAGGAACTGGAGAATAGATGGAATACGGCAGAAGAATTTGTTTTTCTTTTTAGGAATTGTTCATTTCAATGAATTTCAAATAAGTCGTATCTTGCTCAGACCAATAAAAAGAACTGAAGTTATAGTTAAAGCCGTTAGTAGAAAACCGAAATAACTAGTTATAATAAGCATGAAGGAACTAAATAAACTCTTTTTTTATACATATGTGTTTGTAAAGCACTTCCCTAAGTTCAATTGTTTGAAAGATAGGAGAATAAACAAAAATACCAAAGTGAACATTTTGAATTTATCAATCATTATCATTATAGATTATAGACGGTACTAACAAAAATAGAGTACTAAACCGAGTATAAGTAAAAAAAATAAATTCATCATCTATGAGATCTACCTATCTTCGCATGATTCCGAATTAAAAGATTCGTTGTACAACTCTTGAGAAATAAAATAGAAAACTAATATTAAAACAATAAAAATATAATAAAATATTAGTAACAGTTTATTTATTATTGATTTATTTGTATTTTCTTTCTATCTTGTATTTTATTTGTTTTATTTGTATCGAATCCATTTTTTTTTATTTTAGAACGAAAAGTGATCCCTATTTTTCTTTATAATAGCCTTTATTTATCTAGCCTTTATTTATCTAGCCTTTATTTATCCTTTACTTTTTACTTTTTTGTTACTTTTTCATTTTAACTTAATTAAATTTATTAGTCGATTCATTCCCATAATATCTCGAATAAGAAAAGAAGAAAAAAAGTATCGTATGATCAAATCACTCAAAAAATTCAATCTTTATTTTGTTTTGGTCCAACTAGATTCTAAGATTCTAAAACTAGTAATTCCTATTATTCTTTTGTTTTCTAGGGTTTCCATTTTTTTTCTTTCCATATAAAAAGTAAAAGCAAAAAACCTCTCTTTATAGTTAAGTGTCAAGAAAGAACTTTTTGATCTAATACAAGAATAAAGAATGTGTGCATCGTGAATATTGATTATTGCAATTATTTTTTGTTGTTCTCCTTCTTTCATCGAATACTCTCTACTACCAGTACTTGTTATTGTATGACTACCTACTTCCTTAAAATTCAAAAAAAATTAAAAAAGGGATTCAAAAAAAAAACTCTTCTTATACAACTACGAAGGAGGGATTTTTAGATTTCGCATCGAATTTAATTGTGACAATATGATAATCTCTTTCATGAATTATTATTATTAAAAAGCAACCCGTCAAATTCTCATTTTACCTGATTTATGGTACACGGTTTTACCGCGACAAGAAAAAAAAGAAAGAAATTTTTTAGGACTTCATTACTGATTCAAGTTGCGTTGCTGTGTCAGAAGAAGGATAGCTATACTGATTCGGTATACTTTAAATAAACCCTTGGTACAATATTGACGATCTCACAAAGATTGAATTTCGGTGAATTTTCATTTACTGATCTTATCTTTTACGAAATCGATCCCTTTTTGACTGTACAAGAATATGTGGAGCTCAGCATGTCTGGAAGCACAGGAGAACGTTCTTTTGCTGATATTATTACCAGTATTCGATATTGGGTCATTCATAGCATTACTATACCTTCCCTATTCATTGCGGGTTGGTTATTTGTCAGCACGGGTTTAGCTTACGATGTATTTGGAAGCCCCCGTCCAAATGAATATTTTACAGAGAGCCGACAAGGAATTCCATTAATAACTGGCCGTTTTGATTCTTTGGAGCAACTCAATGAATTTAGTAGATCTTTTTAGGAGGCCCCAATGACTATAGATCGAACCTATCCAATTTTTACAGTGCGATGGTTGGCTGTTCATGGATTAGCTGTACCTACCGTTTTTTTTTTGGGGTCAATATCAGCAATGCAGTTCATCCAACGATAAACCTAATTCGAATTAATTCTAAAGCTATGACACAATCAAACCCGAACGAACAAACTGTTGAATTGAATCGTACCAGTCTCTACTGGGGGTTATTGCTCATTTTTGTACTTGCTGTTTTATTTTCTAATTATTTCTTCAATTAATAGGAGAAAAGATAATAGGAGAAAAGAGAAGAGTAGAATAATAAATAAGAGCGGAAATTCTCTTATCCCATCGGAAGGATATCATCTCATACTTATCTCTGACTGTTTATGTCTATAGCATGACCCCTTGATTAAATGTGGAGGGAAGTGAGATAAATGGCCGATACTACTGGAAGGATTCCTCTTTGGATAATAGGTACTGTAACTGGTATTCTTGTGATTGGTTTAATAGGCATTTTCTTTTATGGTTCATATTCCGGATTGGGATCGTCCCTGTAGGAATCGGATGAACTAAGGTGTAGACATGAAAGCGTAAGAACTCAACAGGACCCCCTCAAATCAGACAGAAAACAAAAAGGGGGGGACTCTGTTGAGTTCTTAATAATCATATCATATAAATATATAAATATTCATATAAATTTCATATAAATATATAAATGAAAAAATGAATTGAATCCATTTTTTTTTTTGATATTTCAAATATTTCAAAAACTCCATTACACTTTTTTTCTGAATGGTTTTTTTGAAAACGTAACTTCATTAATTAATTCCGAACATTTGTTCCTCGATAGTATCTATCGATACTTTCAAAGTTATAAGAAAGAAAGAATTACTTGATTTCCTTTTCTTTTCCTCGATGACATAATTAGAATATGTATTTTCTATATTTATATTTATTTATGTAGATCCGATATCATGCCAATTTTGCTATACTAATAGAACTGTATGCTATTTATTTGAATTTATTTTAATATTTAATATCTAATCAAACTAATCAAAGTGGAAATTTTTTTTAGAAATTCATTGAAGAAGTTCTATTTTCTCAAAAAATTTCCCTTTCTTTTTTATTTGTCCACTACTTTATTATTTATACGTAATAAATTTATACGTAATAAATAGAATTTATACGTATAAAAAAGAAGGAGAAGTTATCATAAACCTGGAAAAAGATAAACTAAGAATGGGAATCTTAGACAAATGGGATCCAGAATCATTATTATTTCAACACAAGAAAAGGAAATTTTCCCATATTTTCTTGTGTCGAAGACTAGAAAGACCAATAGAATAATACCTTCTATACTCCCTTATTCTCCGCATTTAGCCTTTGCTTTCCTACTTACTTATCTTATGCTTAGTATCTAGTCGAATTTGATTCTATTAGAATAGAAAAAGTTATTGATATATTCTATGACAGTTAAATCTGACAATAGTGACATAATTACACCGTCCTCCCAGTTAGATTAAAAAAAGAAAAAAAAAAAAGAGGGGATAAATTCAACTCGTCTTTTTACCAATATCTATACTATGACTCGAAATGCGGTACAAGTAATTCCCCCAATCTGGTATAAAAAAAATAGAAACAAAAGAAAAAGGCTTTTCACAATTTTTTTTGATCACACATAATTGCCAACAAAAATTGTTTTCTTTTTAAGAACTTGATGCTGATAAATCCGCGGATCTAGAAATTCATTTCGGATAATTGAACCTTCTCAAACTGTTTCTTTTTAAGAACTAAAAAAATTTGTGCCAAAATAACCGATGCAAAAAAGAACAAAAGACCTTGGACACGTAATGGGTCTTGAAGCACTATTTCCGCATCCCCCTGACCAAATCCGCCCACATTTGGATTACTAGTTAATGGTTGATCAAGTTTGATGGATTCGCCTTCTGAAACAAGAAGTTCTGGTCCTGGAGGTATACTATCAATTACTTGACGTCCTTCTGACGCATCCGTTATGGTTATTTCGTACCCCCCCTTTTCTTTTCGTATGATTTTGCTTACTATACCCGCTGCTGTAGCATTATAAACCGTATTGTTACTCTTGCTCCCGTCGGGATAAATTTGACCCCTTCCTCTGTTTCCGCCTACGTATATGGGATATTTTAAAAAGTGAGCATCTTTCTTATTAGCGGGGTCCGGAGAAAGAATAGGAAAGGTAATTTCACTATATTTCTGACCAGGAACGGGACCTATCACAAGAATATTTTTTTTAGTGGGGCGATAGCTCTGAAAAGACAGATTACCTATCTTTTCTTTCATCTCTGGCGAAATACGAGCAGGGGGGGCTAATTCAAATCCCTCGGGTAAAATAAGAACAGCCCCCACATTCAAAGCCCCTTTTTTGCCATTAGCAAGAACTTGTTTCAGTTGCATATCATAAGGAATTCGAACAACTGCTTCAAATACAGTATCAGGAAGTACTGCCTGTGGAACTTCAATATCCACGGGCTTATTCGCCAAATGACAATTTGCACATACAATACGGCCAGTTGCTTCGCGCGGATTTTCATAACCCTGCTGTGCAAAAATGGGATATGCATTTGAAAGGGATGACCGAGTTATTATATATATCATGAGTGATACGGAAATGGAGCGAGTAATCTCTTCCTTTATACAAGAAAAGGTCTTTCTATTTTGCATGGTACAATCGTTGATCCCGAAAATTTCTACAATAAAATTAGATAGGTCGCTAATAAAGTTCCCTATCCACGATGCTGGTATTTACTGAAAAATGTTTACTAAAACTAAAATGTGAGAAGAATCTGAATCTCTTGGATGTATAGACTCTTAAATGTATAGAAAAAAAATAAGTGTATAAAAAAAAGTAAGATTTGGAATATTTTGCTTATGTACAAAATCAAATAACAAACATTCTAATTGGATCAGTGGATCATTTTTCAGTCATTCATGGAATGATAAATCACTACAAGTGACGGAGATATACGATTTAAATAACGGAAGATCCAATATTTAAAAATGGTATCGAGAATGACTGGAAAAGTGGAAACAAGCCCAGATATAATTTGATCATTATGAGCAAATCCAAAATCTTTGTAGATAGAGCCAATCATTAGTTCCCAACCGTGGGGTGAATGGAATCCTATACATAAATCGGTTAATAAAAGAATAGAAAAAACTTTTATTGTGTCACTTAAGTTATATAGGAATTCTTGCACCCAAGAATTAAGAATAATAAGTTTTTCATTACTTAGAATAGAATAACCACTTAAAATAATGAAACAGATTATATTTGTCGAGAAGTGAAAAATCGTATGGATACCAACCTCATTGTACATCCTGATCAATTCGATCGTTTCTTGGTGGATTCCGATACGAAATTTTTGTAGATGTGTTTCCGGATATTCCTTTATCAGTTCGTCCAAGAGCAAAAGTTCTTCTAATTCTAGGAATTTTTCTAGAATACTCTTTTCTTGGATATCATTGAAAAGGGTTTCGGATTTACTAGTATTCCACCAATTAATAACCCAAGATTCCAGACTTTTATTAAATGAAAAGGGGATCCACCATAGCAAAAATACTAGAGATGTAAGATATAGAAGGGGAATGAATATTTTTTTTTT
>JAGSHU010000254.1:0-10232 GCA_021533255.1 Ceriops tagal | reverse complement strand
CTATCTTTTGCCTTTCGCATACTTCACTAAATAACGATTCTTGAACTAAGAAATAGGATCTCTTTGGTTTTTATCCACCTTGAAGTAATTACATAAGCTGATTCTAAAGTCAAAAGATGGCATATTGAAAAGTAATTGATCAAGGAAGATTTCTAATGATGTGCAACCAATCACATTTATACTTTAATATGGTTAAATTTAATTTTTAAACATGATATTATGGTTTGTTGTTATTGCAGTGTCAATTTATATATGGGATTTTGTTGATTTCTCTACTCTTGGGATGAGATATCATTATGCCCTGAAGTTTCCAACTTCACCCTAGGATCTACTAGTCTGTGATACTAAGAGGGGGGTGAATTAGTATCACACCCCTTAAAACTCTGATAACTTAAGCCAAAGTATTTTATTTCTTTAATACTTTCACTTTCGTCAATACGCAGGTATGTGAACAACTTCAACCTCTTCTTAAAAGTGAACTCTTTCTCAGATTCAACTTAGGTAGATCTATTGTTACCTACTAATCACAATAGTTTCCAAAGTCACCTTTCAGACACCTTGCCTATTAGACAGATCGGATGTTGTTGATTAGGTCTTCTTTAGGTTATGGGTTTGATGATACTTTAGCTGCGTTCACAACTAAATTCAAAACACAGAATGTAAATTCAAAGTAAGGACACAAGAGATTTACGTAGTTCCGTTAATGTGATGTACGTCTACGATGGTAGGGATTCTTCCTCTACCGAGACAATCCACTATATTTGAGAATACCAGTGTGGTACTCCCTATGTCCACAATGTAGTTACAATGGATGTCTTAATCCTTTGTTCCTTTCACTATTGCAAATACAAAGCAAGTACAATACAAAGAGTGTCACTTACTGTGTCTACCCTTCTTTTAGCTTGTCTTGCCTCTGTTGAATTGAATAGGTTGCTTCACTGATGCTTAGAAGTCCACCACAACACTCTCTAACCTCTTTTGAAGAAATCTAGAAATATGTTGAGTTCTTTCCAATGCTTCACCGAATTCCTTCTTTAGGTTATTTCACACAACTCCTGCTTTCACCGTCCCATAATTTCACGGCTTGCACTCACGTTTCTAGTCTGCTGTTTCACGTCTCACAGCTTGCCCCACATTTCTGGTTTGGCATTTCACGTCTCATGGCCTGCCCCACGCTTCTGATCTGTCACAATGTCGCACATTCTGGTCTCATACCGTTGCACGTTCTAGTTTCACGCCGACGCATGTTCTATTCTCCTCGTCTGTATCACGGTTCCACTGGTCTCCCATTTCTGCTTTTTGCTCTCACCTCACATTTCTGGTTTTCTTCTCTTCCAGGGGTGGTGCATTTCTGCTTTTGTTGTTGGTGTGTCGTCTTCTCTCCTGGTGGTGTATCGTCTCTTATGGGTTTCCTTTTGTCGTGCATTCCTTTGCCATATTGTCATCTTTTCTCTTGTCGGTGGTTGTATGTTTCTCATGGGTTTCTCTCTCTTACCGTCACACGGTTTTCTCCTTGCCGTGTTGTCCGTCTCTCTCCCGGTGGTTATACATCTCTCACAAGTTTCTCTCTCTTGTCGTCATACGATTTTCTCTCTCATCGTCCAACCATGTTTTCTCTTTCACCGTCTAGCCATGTTTTCTCTTTTTTTCAGGTGGTGTTTTGCCGTGCTCACTCTATTATGTCGTGTACATCCTTTTCTTCCAAGGGTTTGGGTTTATATACTCCCTTCCATGAAAACCCTCGTAGGGCTTACTGCAGCAGATTTACTTTCTTGCCCCTCCATGTGGCTTTACTTTCTTGCCTCTTCATATGGCTTCAAATTACTTGTACACCTAAATGTAGTTGACAACAATTACAACCCATACAAGGCTGTGGGAACAACAATCTCCCCCTTTGTAATTGTTGGCAACACGCATAACAAAAAGCCATTGTGCAGCAATTACAACTCTCCCTAAATATGTACTCCCCCTTTCTTAACAACTCCCCCTGCATTGTTGCTTCTCTCCCCCTTTGCCAACCAATTACAAATCTGAAAAACTCGCAAAGTAGAGATGGAGGATTCACCTGATTTTCAGACTTGAGGAGGCATTTGCACAGATAGACTAAATCTGTGCTTTTCAAACAGCTCTATGGAGAGATGTTTAGTTAGAATATTTGAAATTTGATCTTTAGTGCCAACATACTCCAATTGAATTGTACCTTGTTCCACTTGATCTTTGATAAAGTGATACCGGATGTCAATATGCTTGCTCCTTGAATGTTGAATTGGATTCTTACTGTGATCAATAGCACTTTGATTATCACAAAGTAGACTCACTGGTAACTTCACTTTAACACCCAAGTCTGCCAATTGTCTTTGTATTCATATCACCTGAGTACATGCTGCACAAGCAGCCATACACTCAACCTTAGCTGTGCTCAAAGCAACACTGTTTTGCTTTCTACTTAACCATGCAACACACTTTGAACCCAAGTAGAAGCTGTAGCCACTGGTTGATTTTCTGTCATCTATACTTCCTGCCCAGTTTGCATCAATGTATGTTCGTAGTTTTACAGAATCCATGGCCGGATACCACAAACCCATTTCCAGTGTCCTTTTGAGGTATCTTAGGATTCTTTTCATTGCCAACACATGAGATTCCTTAGGATTAGCTTGGAATCTACTGGTAACGCACACAGTTTGCATAAGATCAGGCCTTGATGTTGTAAGGTACAGAAGGCTCCCTATCATCTTCCTGTACTCTATAGGGCTTGTACTCCTTTCCTTCTGATCTTTTGTTAACTTGCAGCCCACTGTCATAGGGGTACTGACAGGTCTGTTATCCTCCATGCCAAACCTTTTTAGCATCTCTTTGGCATATTTCGTCTGAGAAATAAAAATACCTTTTTCACATTGTTTTATTTGTAATCCAAGAAAGTAAGTCATTTCTCCAATCAATGACATCTCAAATTTCTCACTTATCTTCTGTGCAAAATCTTGGCATAGCTTAGAGTGATCCCCTCCAAAGATGATATCGTCTACATATACTATGGTTATCAGCTGGCCTTTCTTTGAGTTGAACACATATAGGTTATTATTAATTGTTCCTCTTCTGAAGTTCAACCTTCTCAAATACGCATCTAGCCTGCTGTACCATGCTCTTAGGGCTTGTTTAAGGCCATACAAGGCTTTTTTTAGCTTGCACACGTGTGTCTGATCCTCACTGATTTGTACTCCATCGGGTTGTTCAATATACACTTCTTCTTTTAGGAGCCCATTCAGAAAGGCTGATTTCACATCCATCTGATAAACTTTATACCTCTTATGTATTGCCAAAGCTAGGAACATTCTAATAGTTTCTAACCTTGCCACTGGTGCAAAAGTTTCATCAACATCTACACCTTCTATCTGAATGTAGTCTTTGCAAACCAGCCTGGCCTTGTTCCTCACCACCTTGCCATCTTCATTGTGTTTATTCCTAAACACCCATTTTGTTCCTATGACATTCTTGTTAGTGGGTTTTAGAACCAACTTCCATGTATCATTCTTCTCGATTTGATCTAGCTCCTCATTGATAGCTTTAACCCAGGCTTTGTCTTGTGTAGCCTTTTCAATAGATTTAGGTTCAACTTGTGAGAGTAAAGTAGTAGCTCCCACAATTCTTCTTCTTATTGTAACTCCTGCTGATGGGTCACCTATGATCTAATTTCCTTGATGAGCACTGGTCCACGTTTTCTTTGTTCTTCTTTCTTGCACAATCTTAGTTGTAAGAGGATCTCTTTCTTCATCTTCAGACTCACTCTTCTTCTAGCTTGAACTTACTTCTTGTTCCTTTTCTTCAGGTTGGTCTGATTCTTCATCTATATTGAAGTCATCTTTTTTATTGTCCTCAGCTTCTCCATTCTGCATTGTTTTCCAGTTCTCATCTATTCTCACATCACTGGACATGATCATTTTTCCTAGCTTATGCAGGAAAACTCTATAACCTTTTGTCTTTGCTGAGTATCCCACAAAGATGCCTTCATCAGACCTAACATTGAATTTTCTCAAGTTTTGCTCCTTGTTCTTCACAAAACATGGGCTGCCAAAGATTCTGAGATACTTGGCTGTTGTCTTCTTCCCATTTCATAGCTCATATGGAGTCTTATCAATATTAGGCCTTAGTAAGACTCTATTCAGTAGATGTATGACTGTAAATGTTGCTCCTGTCCAAAATCTTATGTGAAGCTTGGATTCCAACAGTAGAGTTCTTGCTATTTCAACCACAGCTCTATTTTTCCTTTCTACCACCCTGTTCTGTTGAGGTGTTCTTGTTGCTGCCATTTTGTGATGAATTCCATGCTTCTCAAGGTAATCTTCAAAAGCTTTATTTGTAAATTCAGTGCCTTGATCTGACCTCAATACTTTGATCTTCCTTCCACTCTCATTTTCAGCCAATCTTTTATATCTCTTGAAGCAATTCAGAACTTCTAACTTGTGTTTGAGGTGCATGATGCAGGTCCTTTTAGAATAATCATCAACAAACAAGATGAAGTACCTCTTACCATTCAACTCTTTTGTCCTCATTGGTCCACACAAATCAGTATGCACAATGTCAAACACTGCTTCAGAACTGAACTCTTTGGTCTTATACTGCTTTTTGGCATGTTTTCCTTTAGAGCATGTTGTGCAGACATACTCTCTCTCACTCTCCTGAGGTCAGGAATGTCTCTAATTGCATGAGTAGTGGTCAGCTTTCTCATGTTCTTCTGTGTTAAGTGTCCCAGCCTCCTATGCCAGAGTTGATTTTCTTCTTCTTTGGTGAGTAAACAGCTGTTTGTCTTGTCCTCATCAATCACATATAAATTTTTAGCTGTTCTCTTCCTGGTTGCAACAGTATTGCCTTCTTTACTCTTTACTTGGCAACCTGTTTTTATGAATATCACTTTGTGGTCTTTGTTACATAGCTGGCTAACAGATGCTAGATTATATCTAAGTCTTTCAACATGCATAACATCTTTTGGCTTTCCTTTTCCAATATTTACTGACCCCTGACCACTGATGTTAAGTGAATCATCATTGCCAAACTTGAATCAGCCTTCTCTTGACTTGTTTAGCTTTGATAATTTACTCTTATCTCCTGTTATGAATCCACTACTTATCCTTGTAGTCAGCCTTTAGTGTAATTTCAGCTATATTAGCTACCTCCCTTTTTGCTTTATATTCCTTCCTTTGAACTGGCTTAAAGATTGCTTTCTCTTTTTTCTCAGCTTTGACTGCACCAATTGTTTTTACTGTGCCATCGAGTGCCTTCTCTTGCTCAGGGAGAAGTGTCATGTATCTCTTGGCATTATGGTTATCCTGTCTACACCTTTCACACTGCTCCAAGTTTGCCAATACAGCAAACTTGTTCTTTGAAACCATTGGTTTGGGTTTCCACCAACAATCCTTGTCAGTGTGTCCTTGCCTTTTACAGTATGTGCAAGAACTCATATCAGGTGTTCTCCTCTGAATTTTGTATTGTCTCCCCTTATATGCAGCATCGTATATTCTCAAGTTGGAGACATATACTGGCCTTCTCCACCAGCAGTTACTCACCTTATGACCCCGAACTCCATAATAAAGACAGTGACCTTGAAACTGCCTCTTCTTGGGTCTAATCACAGCTTGTTTTCTTTTGTTCATTACTTGCTGTGTAGGCAACGTAGCTGGCTTTTTTGCTTGTGTGACCTTCATTTCAGTTACCTTTTTCTCCTTCTTCTGTTCAGCCGTAGCCCTTTGCTGACTAACCTTCTTTTCTTCCTTTTTGTTTGTCGCCCTAGGTTGCTTCTTCAAATCTTCTTTATTCTCAATTATCTTCTCTTGAGTCACAACCTTCTCTTTCAACTTCTGTGGCACATTCTTATTATCTTTAGGCAATGCAGCCTCAGATTGCTGCACTTTCTCTTCATTCTTCTTTTCTCTTGTAGAACTTATTTCTCCTCTCATTTCAAGCTTCTGCATATTCTCTTCACTCTTTTTGAGTTGTTACTGAAGTCTCAGCAACTCTTTCTCCATTCCTTCAATTTTTGAAGTCCTTGAGCTAAGCTCTATTGTAAGGTCTTCACATATTTTGATCTGTTCTTCAAATCTTCTGTTCAAGTCAATATGTTCAGCCCTTATTTTATCCTTTTGACTTTCAACTTCCTCAGACTTTGCTTCAACTTGTTTTATGTGAGCCTCCAACCTTTTTATGGTTCTGGCCCTTCTAATTATCTCCTTTGAAGCTGCTTCCAACTTAGTTTCAAGATCTGGTTCTTCTTCATCAACCTCCTCTTCCTCTTCAGAGGTTGAATTACCACCTTGAGCTGATGCCATAAAAGCCTGCTCATCTGATGATTCTTTATCTTCCTCCTCATCAGCTTCTTTTATCTAACTCACATAATTCTTGAATGAGTCTCTCTTCTTCTTCTGTGGGTAGGCAGTCTTCTTGCTGGACTTCTTTGATTTGAATGATGGTCTTCTCCATTTTGAATTCGGCTCATCATCACCATCCTCATCTTTATCATTAAGTTTCACTTTGCACTGAGAAGCAAAGTGTCCAGTCTGCCCACAACAATAACATCTCAAGGACAACTGTCTTTTTCCCTTCTTAGACCCCTTTTTAAACTTCCTTGTGAAGTATACTAACACTTCACCTTCACTTTCTTCCTCATCATCATCATCATCATCATCTTTACTGGATGATTCTTCCTATTCTTTTATCTTCAAGTGTTTCATAGTTTTGAAAGTTGCCTTCTTTGATACCTTTGACATTGAGGAACTCTCAGTTGACTTTATTCTCATCTCATAAGCAATGAGATTGCACTGGAGATCATGCAGAGACATAGAATTGAGATCTCTACTCTCCTCTATGGCTGCCACATTTGAGGCAAACCTCTCAAGCAGAATTTTCTTCACGATAGATGAGTCCTTCTTGTTCTTCCCATGACTTCTAAGATCATTTACAGCATCAATGACCCTGGTAAAGAACTCTTAGACTATCTCATTTTTCTGCATTTTGAGAGATTCATATTTCTCCTTGAACACTTGAAACTTGGCCTCCTTCATTCTGCCATCACCTTCATAGACTTTCTGCAATCTATCCCATATCTCCTTGGCAGATTTGCAGTCCATAACTTTAGCATACTCAGCATCTGTCAATGCTGAAATGATGACGTTTGAGGCCTTTCCCATTTATCTCAAATTGTCTTAATTCCTCTAGGGTTGGATCTTTACCTTCTTTTGGAGCCATAAAACCCTTCTGTACAGATTTCACCACGTTTATGCCTATGGTTACAAATACCACCTGCATTCTCGCTCTCCACATATGGTAGTTGGTTCCGTTGAAGATTGGAACCTTCTTGCTGTAAGTAGTGCTAGTACTGGTACCGACGTCCATTTCTCAGTATGCTGAACAAGTTAAAACTTCTGAAACCCATCAAATTAGTACACCAAGCTGTTAAACTTCAAACTGGTGAACCTGTGCTCTGATATTGAAGTTTCCAACTTCATCCTAGGATCTACTAGTCCGTGATACTGAGAGAGGGGGTGAATCAATATCATACCCCTTAAAACTCTGATAACTTAAGCCAAAGTATTCTACTTCTTTAATACTTTTGCATTCATCAATACGCAGGTATGTGAACAACTTCAACCTCTTCTTAAAAGCGAACTCTTTCTCAGATTCGACTAAGGTAGATCCATTATTACCTATTAATCACAATAGTCCTCAAAGTCACCTTTTAAGACACCTTACCTATTAGACAGATCAAATGTTCTTGATTAGGTCTTCTTTAGGTTATAGGTTCGATGATACTTTAGCTGCGTTCACAACTCAATTCAAAACACAGAACGTAAATTCAAAGTAAGGACACAAGAGATTTACGTGGTTCTGTCAATGTGACGTACGTCCATGGTGGTAGGGATTCTTCCTCTATCGAGACAATCCACTATACTTGAGAATACCAATATGGTACTCCCTATGTCCACAATGTAGTTACAATAGATGTCTTAATCGTCTGTTCCTTTCACTATTGCAAATACAAAGCAAGTACAATACAAAGAGTGTCACTTACTGCGTCTACCCTTCTTTTAGCTTGTCTTGCCTCTGTTAAATTGAATAGGCTGCTTCACTACCGCTTAGAAGTCCACCACAACACTCTCTAACCTCTCTTGAAGAAATCTGGAAATACGTTGAGTTCTTTCTAATGCTTCACCGAATTCCTTCTCTAGGTTGTTTCACACGACTCCTGCTTTCACCGTTTCATGGTTTCACGACTTGCACTCACGCTTCTGGTCTACCATTTCATGTCTCACGGCTTGCCCCACATTTTTGGTTTGGCATTTCACGTCTCACAGCCTGTCACACGCTTCTGATTTGTCACGCCGTCGCACGTTCTAGTCTCCTCATCCGTTTCACTATTCCGCTGGTCTCCTATTTCTGGTTTTTGCTCTCACCTCACGTTTCTAGTTTTCTTCTCTTCCAGGGGTGGTGCGTTTCTAGTTTTGCTGTTAATGTGTCGTTTTCTCTCCTGGTGGTGTATCGTCTCTTACGGGTTTCCTTTTGTCATGCGTTCCTATGCCGTGTTGTCATCTTTTCTCTTGTCGGTGGTTGTACGTTTCTCACGGGTTTTTCTCTCTTGCCGTCACACGGCTTTCTCCTTACCGTGTCATCCGTCTCTCTCCCAGTGGTTGTACGTCTCTTACGGGTTTCAATTTCTTGTCGTCACACGGTTTTCTCTCTTTTTCAGGTGGTGTTTTGCCTTGCTCACTCTATTATGCCGTGTACATCCTTTTCTTCTAAGGGTTTGGGTTTATATACTCCCTTCCATGAAAACCCTAGTAGGGCTTACTGCGGCAAATTTACTTTCTTGCTCCTCCATGTGGCTTCAAATTACTTGCACACTTAAATCTAGTTGACAACAATTACAACCCATACAAGGTTGTGGGAACAACATGCCTACTAGGCAATTGTAGTCACAATCTACCCATTCCATTAAAAAATAGTCTAGTACAAATTACGAAGATTTGTATCCATAAAAAATGGAAAATAAATAAAAAAGAGAGGCAGCTTTCAACTTAATCAAATTACCAAAAACAAATAGATTGTAGACTATAGGTCATAAAATTCGCCAAAAGCTAACTTAAGTGGCCATAGTTAAATTATTTTTCAAAATATATATACCTTAAGTGGATATCTTCTTATCATTAAATGTATTTATTAATTAAAATTAAACCATATAATTTGGAATCCAAGTTTCAAAGACTAAATTGATTTTTCTTTCTTTTAGATTATATTCTAAGTAATTGATTTGGATTTAATCTCAATTTAAAATTTTATGATTTTAATTTTATATATTCTTTTTAATTATATAGTACTTACTTTTCTCTAGTTCTTAATAAAAAAAAAACTCTTTAATCACACAATTGATAAATTTACAGTAAAATTCTAATATATTTTGAACCATATTCTTGTATTTATGTTCTGTTGATTTTTAAGATTCACCTATTTAATGTGCATTTAAAAAGTTTAAAGCATACAAAAATTATAGTAAATTATTTTCTAAAGTCTGATGAGTTTGAAAAAGAAAAAAACTAAAGTAAAATTTTAAAATGTTTTAAAATCACCTGCAATTTTCAACTTTTTCAAATTACATTATGGGTCATAAAATTCGCTAAAAACTAACTTAAGTGGCCATAGTTAAATTATTTTTCAAAATATATATACCTTAAGTGGAATGGCATCTTCTTATGATTAAATGTATTTATTAATTAAAATTAAACCACATAATTTAGAATCTAAGTTTCAAAGACTAAATTAATTTTTCTTTCTTTTAGATTATATTCTAAGTAATTGATTTGGATTTAACAAATATCTCAATTTAAAATTTTATGATATTAATTTAATATATTCTTTTCAATTATATAGTATTTACTTTTCTCTGTTTCTTAATGAAAAAAAAAAAAACCTTTAATCACACAATTCATAAATATACACCAAAAGTCTAATAAATTTTTAACCATATTCTTGTATTTATGTTTTGTTGATTTTTAACACATACCTATATAATGTGCATTTAAAAAGTTTAAAGCATACAAAAATTATAGTAAATCATTTTTTAAAGTCTAATAAATTTGAAAAAGAAAAAATTGGTTTGGACGATTGACAGAAGTTATGGTTGTGAATTAAAATTTATAGAAATTATGGATTGTCGAGCCATCAATAAGATTACTATAAAATATAGAAATCTT
>JAGSHU010000253.1:0-10242 GCA_021533255.1 Ceriops tagal | reverse complement strand
AAACAAGATCCAAGAAATTTCCACTTGTGAAGCGTATTGAATAAATGTTTGGAGAGATTTGTTCTATGCTTTGCATGTCATGCTTTTGCTATTGGAAATCATATATCTTGACTTATAAGAAGGGCATGCCTCGATATAACTAGAAAAGTTATTAGATTGTAACAAGAAAGTGATAAGTTCGAGTTACAAAAATTTCTTTGTAAAAAACTGTGTGCGGTTGTACCCTTCCTTAGACTCTACGGTATTGGAGCACTAGGATGCCCTTATTTAGTCTTGAATTATAATATCTTTGTCATTTCAGTTTTTGTAACATAACCTGCATAGTTACAATTGAAGCAGATTGTGAATCATGGAGTTAACACCACACTGTTGGAGGAATTCAATTTGGAAATAGAGAAATTCTTCAATCTTACCTATGAAGAGAAGAAGAAGCTGTGGCAGCAACCAGACAACCATGAAGGTTTTGGACAATTGTTTGTGGTGTCAGAGGAGCAGAAACTAGACTGGTCTGACATGTTCTATATTACCACTCTTCCTCCCAATCTCAGGAGGAATGACCTTTTTGACAAACTCCCTCCAAAGCTCAGGTCTGTCCCTGCCCACTTTCTCATGGAGCTAAGACTACCACGTGAAATGCACTTAGAATTGACTGGCCACCTCTAGATATTGAATAACACTTGTTTTTCAACAACAATGATAAACTAAGACGTTTCTTGGGCAACCTTCTGCTGAAGTTTTAGTAGCACATCTCTCATGCTAGTCTTTTCCTAACCATATATGACATGATCAACATCAAGTGTATGGCCACAAGTTCTACTAGGAAATAAAAGGCTTTTCGAGGTTGGTAGAATCATCTGATATTCATTTTCATCTTCACACTCTTTGTGCAGAGCGATTTTGGAAAATTACACTATTGAAATGAAAAACTTGGCCATTAAAATTTTGGGTCACATGGCGAAAGCATTGAAGATGGATAATCAGGAGGTGAAGGAGATGTTCAGTGATGGTGTTCAATCAATCAGAATTAATTACTATCCACGATGCCCAGAACCGGATAAGGCAATCGGTTTTTCTCCTCATTCTGATGCTGATGCTTTAACTATTGTGTATCAGCTAAATGAAACTGAAGGACTACAAATCCGTAACCAAGGAAGATGGGTTCCTGTTAGACCACTTGCAAATGCTTTTGTTGTCAACATTGGTGACATTATGGAGGTACCACTTTTACCCAGTACGTGCAGCCAGCAAACTCATTGCTTGCTTGGGGTCGTCCAAATGTACTTAATTACATGGTATAGGCTCGACAATTATGTGATTCTGAATACGAAGCATTAGATCAATAAGAAAAAGTGGACCATAACTGAATGCTGTGGTGATCATCAGATCATTACAAATGCATGTTAGAACTTTTCTAGAATTTCTCTTCATGAAATTCTTATTTGTACAATGTAGGATCTTTCTTTATATGAATACTAGCAATAAAACTGTAATGAAATCAACATACCGTTGTCCATTATGCTGATGTCCCGTAGCGAAAACGAGAATCCTCCCTTCATTTCGTTCCTGAACGCTTCTCTCTTTTCTCCTATTCTTCCCTTTCTTTTCTTTACATTTTTCTCTGATGGTTGAGAATACAGGAAAGGTCTGTAATAGTATATATATATATATATACACATTATTACTTTTTTGTAACCGTTACCTTAAATAGGAAAATCCTCCCTTTCTGTAACAGTTATCTAAAATGGGAAGATACTCCCTTTCTGTAACGGTTATTCTTAAGAGAGAGTGGAGGGATTTTAAACCCAATGACCCAAATTGCCATTATGCCTAACCGACCATCATATTAGGCCTTTTATTTTGGGTCATACTTTAAATAACATGGCCACTCATATTAATTAATTTAACAATCTCCCACTTGGCCCATGTTATGACTTGATGAATCAATAACAAATAAGTGCGCACAATCCTTAAAGATCATCAAATCACAATACTTGATTGAATTAAAATGATTGGATCATAGTGGTCACACATCTTTTAGCGACATGATTCCTTTCATGTATCATATAATCATCATAATTCATAATAACCTTACTGAGGAACATTGAAACTTTAAATTGTCATTCCCATATATGCTATTAGTTATCTCACAAATTATAATCGTATACAACTGAACAGAGATAACAAAGCACAAGCAAAACCATAACTTTAATTGAATTTATAAGTGTCACAATGATATGAGCATCCTAAAATATTGACCTTCAAAAGAATGAGGACCTGTCCATAATGCTCATCCGATCAACATGTTCAGTAAATGTTTTCGGTGGCAAACCTTTAGTTAACGGGTCCGCTATCATCAACTCAGTGCCAACATGCTCAATAGACACTCTTTGGTTTTGCACTTCTTCTTTAACAGATAGGTATTTCAAATCTATATGTTTCGCACCTTTAGAATACCTATCATTCTTAGAGAAGAAAACAACTGCAGAATTATCACTGTAAATTCTTAACGGCTTTTCTATACTGTTGACCAAACCAAGCCTTAAGATAAAATTCCGCAACCATAATGCATGAATGGTAGCCTCAAAGCATGTTACAAATTCAGCCTCCATAATGGAAGTAGCAATGACAGACTCCTTCCCACTTTTCCAGGAAACTGCTCCTCCAGCTAGGAGAAACATGTAACCAAATGTAGATTTCCTCGAGTCTACACATCCAGCATAATCTGAATCCGAGTAGCCTACTACTTCAAGATGACTTGATCTTTTATAAGTAAGCATATAATCTTTGGTGCCTTGTAAGTACTTAAGTACTTTCTTTCCGACTTTCCAATGATCCATTCCAGGATTACTTTAATATCATCCTAACATTCCAACTGCGAAACTAATGTCTGGTCGAGTACATGTTTGCGCATACATCAGGCTTCCAACCAGTGATGCATAGGGAATTGATTCCATCACTTTCCATTCCAAATCATTCTTTGGACATTGCAATTCACTGAACTTGTTCCCTTTCTAAATTGGAACTATTCCTGTTGAGCAATTTTCCATTTTAAATCTCTCTAATACTTTATCGATATAGCGTTTTTGAGACAATACTAACAATCCTTGTGATCTATCACGGAATATCTCTATTCCTATCACATAGGATGCCTCATTCATATTTTTCATTTCAAAAGTTTCAGAAAGAAATTTCTTTACATCATGTAACAAACCTATGTCATTAGCAGCCAAAAGAATGTCATCGATATATAGGACTAATATAATGAACTTGCTCCCACTGACCTTTATATAGATACACCGATCAACGGTGTTCTCTACAAAACCGTATGACATAATGATATTATTGAACTTAATATACCATTATCGGGAGGCTTGTTTCAATCCATATATCGATTTCTTTAATTTACACACCAAATTTTCTTACCCGATGGTGATGAAACCTTCAAGTTGGTCCATATACACTTCCTCTTCTAAGTCACCATTCAGAAAGGCGGTCTTTACATCCATTTGGTGAAGCTCTAGATCATTATGAGCCACTAAAGCCATAATAATTCTTAAGGAGTCTTTCTTAGAGACTGGAGAGAAAGTCTCCTTATAGTCAATACCATCTCTTTGAGTAAAACCTTTGGCAACAAGTCTGGCCTTATACCTTTCGATGTTACCTTTCAAGTTTCACTTAGTCTTAAAGACCCACTTACAGCCAACTCGTTTTGATCCTTCAGGTAACTCTACTAGTTCCCAGACTTGGTTTACATCCATCGATTTCATCTTTTCCTTCATGGCATTGAACCACTTTTCAGAATCATTACATTCTATGACTTGTTTAAATGAGACTGGATCTTTATCAATGCTCAATTCTGATTCATGCTCAAGTGAGTAAACCACATAATCATTTGAAACAGCTGGCCTTTTCTGTCTTGTAGACCTCCGTAATGCCATTTCTTGTAGTATCACTTGTTTATTTGTAAATTGAACATTATCACTTGGTTCATCTCTTATATGTTCACTTTGTGTGTTTCGAGTATCAATTTGTTGTCCTTGCATGTCACGTGACTGTGATGCAACATAAGGAACAACAATTTGAGTAGAAACACTAGGTGTGGGGATACCAATTTGAGTAGGAGTACTCACTGTGGATCTTTCATTTTGTAATTCTTTAATATCCACCTTTCGTGATTCCCCACTCCCACTGAACTGGTCATTTTCAATGAACTGAGCATTACTAGACTCAACTATTCTAGTACTATGGTTAGGACAATAGAACCTGTACCCTTTCGACTTTTCAAGATAGCCAATGAAATAACCACTTATGGTTCTTGCATCAAGCTTTCCTTCATGTGGATTATATATCCTTACTTCTGCTGAACAACCCCAAACATAGAGGTGTCTCAAATTGGGTTTTCTTCCTGTCCATAACTCGTAAGGAGTTTTGGGGGCAGCCTTACTAGGAACCCTGTTCAGCAGATATGCAGCAGTCCTTAATGCATGCATCCACAAGGATAAAGGTATAGTACTATAATTCAACATGCTCTTAACCATATCCATAAGTGTGCGATTCCGCCTTTCCGCTACACCATTCTGTTGTAATGTATCAGATATTGTATACTGTGCACATATGCCTCGACTTTCAAGAAGTTTCGCAAATGGATCAGGACAATGTCCACTTTCATTGAATTTTCCATAATATTCACCACCCCTATCTGACTTAATCACTTTTACTTTTCTATCTCACTGCCTTTCCACTTCATTAATAAACACCTGTAGGATGTTTACTGACTGGGACTTTTCATGCAGTAAATACAAGTAACAATATCGTGAGTAGTCATCTATAAAGGTGATGAAATATTTGTCACTACCCCATGTTGGGATATCAAACGGGCCACAAATATCAGTGTGTATCAATTCTAAAAGCTCATTGCTTCTCATGGCTGGGTTCTTTGATGTATGTCTTGTTTGTTTTCCTTTTATACAATCAACACATACATCCCAATCAGTAAAATCCAATTGAGGCAAGACATCTCCTTTCACCAACCTCAATATCCTTTCTTTGGATATATGACCTAATCTTTGATGCCATAAGAAAGCAGAACTTTCATCATGTACATTACGTTTGTTACCTATACTATGCTCAACAAGAAATATGGAATCAGCATACATAGCATCAAGATTAAAACGGTACAAATCATCAATCAAAGTACCAGATCCATAATAGTACGAATGTCTATACAATGAAAATGCATCGTTTCCAATCTTGAGGTTAAATCCTCCTTTATCCAACTTTGCAACAGAAACTAAATTTCTAGCACATTCAGGAACAAAGAGACTTTTCTAGATCCAGATGACACTTAGTGTCCAAGATCAATCTATACATCCTAATTCCTTCTATTCGTGCCTTCATTTTGTTTCCCATATAGAGGAACTTCTCAGTTCTTATTATAGGCTGGATTGAAAGGAATCCCTGCATAATATATGACACATAAATAGTAGCTCCAGAGTCTAACCACCAAGTATTATTTGGCACTTTCTTGAAGTGACTCATCTTTTCGCAGAAGAAGCATTTCTGATCCTTTTGGATCTGACCTCCAGTGACTTTTATAGAGGCTTTATCCTTCTTCTTATTTTTCTTATATGGTTTAGACTTGCTACCACTAGCATCATTACGAACGATGAGGTGAATGAAGTGATCCTTCATCTTCTTTAATCTCCCTTCCTCCTGAACTAACATGACCTTAATTTCCTGAAAGTTCCATTTCTCTTTAATAATGTTATAATTCACTTGGAACTGGCTAAATTCAAGAAGCAGTGAGTTGATGATGAATTAAACCAAAAATAAATCACTCACATCCATGCCCATTGTTTTCAACCTTGCTGCTAAATTAGCCATAATAGTCACATGATCATGAATAGGCTGTGACCAATCAACTTTCTTGGTCGTCAGCTCACTCATTAGGATTCCTACGATAGATTTATCATTTATATCTGATTGAGAGTATTCCTTAATTCTCATCAGAAATTCCCTCGCATTTTCCGTCTTAGGCATCGATGGCTTTACATTTTCAGCTATCGTCATCTGCATCAAATTCAAACTCAACTTTTTGGACCGTACCCAAGCCTCATAAAAAGACTTATCAGATTCTGTACTGGTCCCTGTAATGGCTGCAGGCTTTTCATCCGAAATGACTGCTAAGTCCAAGCCCAATATACCTAAATGAAACTGAATATACTCAGACCATTCTGCATAGTTCAGTCCATTGAATTTGATCATCAAATTGCCTAAAGCGAATACATTACTGGAAGCTGCAAACATAATCTAAATTTATGCATTAATGCTTTGAGAAACTCTAATGGATTCAGATACATACACTACAAACTTTAATCATGTATTTAAGTTCACATTTGGGTGATCCTTAAATACATAACTTTAATCAATAATAATGCTAATTTAAAATATAATTTAATAGATCAATTAATCATACTAGAGTTAACATGAATGTTATCTTTGAATATACAATCACGTTTACCTATATCAATCAATCCCCTTTAATGTCATTAATTACAAGCAATGATTCATCTTTGGATGATCTCCTAGCTTCATAATTAATAACCACAATTGTTCATTTTAAAACATTTTATTAGTATAAAAAAAAATGAACAATTTAAAATTCACAATCAACTGTTCAAATCCTTTCAAGCCAGGTCACTTTGGTAACTAATAAGCTTTTAATAGTTGATTTATGTTGACGTGATCTTAATAAATTTTTTTAAAAAAACTCTTTAATTACGAAGATTTAAATTATCCTTTACGTGGGAGTCAACATTGTCCGCATCGACGTACTGTTTCAGTACCCAGTCCCCTTTACGTGGTATCCATTCGGAACACCCCTTTCTGCCGCCGGTTGAGGACCCATGTTAGGCAGCACCACCAACACGGCTGTCTCTGGCCGAGGGACGCACGGTGGCAGCACCACCACCTTGCTGCCTCTAGTCGAGCGACACAGGCAGCACCACCGTACTGCTACCTCTGTCCGAGCGACCCTCGGTGGCAGCACCACCGTTCTTCGGGTGTCGCCCGCGTGCTGCCTCTGGGCGTTGCCCCTGCTCGACCACCGGTGCAGAGTCCAGCGCCGGCGCACATCCCTCACCGGCAAGCCCGACATCGTAGTCCAGACCCATGCCCGATCTGGTCGTTTGAAGGGGTCTCCGTCGGCAACCAACCCCCATGCATTGGTTCTCCCTGACGTTGCCTCTGACGGACGAACGTGGGGACGAACCAACCTGTTCGGGTCGGATCTCAGAAGCGACCTGGGTTCGTAGTGACACCCGGAATCGCGATTCCCCGGGAGGCCGTTCCACCGCACCCACCAGACCGACCTGGATCCCGGCGTCACCCGGAAGAACGCTCTTCCCCATTCTGCCGTACCCAGATCCGTTCGGGTCGGCGGCTGTACCCGGAAGCACGAGGCCGATCCGCCATACCCAGATCCGTTCAGGTCTGGCGGCGTACAGTCCTCGTGCCGGCTTTCCCTTTTCCTTTCGACGCCGACTGTTTTGCCAATGCAGACCCTCCATGGTCGGCGTTTCCCCTTTCAACGCCGACCGTCGTTCTCGTTGTCGTTAAGCACAACAAATAGAAAGAAACCAAAAAAATATATTTGTTTTGTCCCGTATTCCATTATATGCAAAACCAAATAAAATAAAATACTATACGGCAAAAAGAAAATAAATTGCAGTATTAGCAGACCCGCTCTGATACCAATTGTTAGAACTTTTCCAGAATTTCTCTTTATGAAATTCCTATTTCTACAATGCAGGATCTTTGTTTATATGAATACTAGTAATAAAACTGTAATGAAATCAACATATCGTTGTCCATTATGCTGATGTCCCGCAGTGAAAACGAGAATCCTCCCTCCATTTCGTTCCTGAACGCTTCTCTCTTTTCTCCTACTCTTCCCTTTCTTTTCTTTACGTTTTTCTCTGATGGTTGAGAATACAGGAAAGGTTTATAATAGTATATATATATATATATATATATATATTATTCCTTTCCTGTAACCGTTACCTTAAATAGGAAAATCCTCCCTTTCTGTAATAGTTATTTTAAATGAGAAACACTCCCTTTCTGTAATGGTTATTTTTAATAAGGAGAGTAGAGAGATTTTAAACCTGATGACCCAAATTGTCATTATGTCTAACCGACCATTTGGTCATACTTACCACTTATGTTAATTAATTTAACAATGCATGGTTGGCATTATTTTGTTGCCGAACCATCAGAAGAGTTATTTTGTGCCTTTGCTTCCAGATTGTCTCTGGAAAGTGAGTACAACCCTCATTTTTCATGTAGAAATCTGAATCTAGCTTGATTTTATCGCCTCTTTAATTTGACATGTTCAATTTCCAAGTCTTTTAACTTCCTTTCTTTTTCTTCAGATTATGAGCAACGGGGTGTATCGGAGCATTGAACATAGGGCAAAGGTGAACTCAGCAAAGGAGAGGCTTTCCATTGCAACATTCTACAGCTGCAACCTAGACATTGTGTTAGGCCCTGCACCCAGCCTAATTGGCCCTCAAAATCCGGCAGTTTTCCAGCAAGTCCCTCTGGAGAAGTATTTCAAGGAGTTCTTTGCGCGAAAATTGGAGGGCAAGTCGTATCTTGACCACCTGAGAATAAGAGACGAAGAAAACAACATTTGAATGCAAAGATTGGCCGTATTTAGGTGCAGATGCGAAAACTCATACCCCTCTACTCAGTTCTCAGTTAGTGTTGGCGGTTAAGGTTTTACTAGGACTAGCTTCATTGTATGGGCAAGGTTCACATTGCGCTATCAATGGTCCAATAGTTAATTGTGATAATGTATAAAAAGGCGGAAAATGTCCAGTCAACAGTTATAACAGTCTAATATGTTGTTCTATATTTAGGATGCATGCATGTGACTTTTTCGTACTCAGATCAGAACAAAATGATCCACAATTCTCATGAGATGTTTCCCACTTCAGGAACATATATATATATATATATGTTCATCGTCAGTTTTTTATTGCTTTTCCGAATGCCTCATCAGGCCATGCGCGTTTGGGGTAGATCCTTTGAATTAGTGGATGAAGACATGTGCAATAGGTTTGTTGAATAACATGTTAATCATGGTCATGTGTTAGTTTGAGTATTGTGGAGAGTGGTCCTTTGATCAGAACATAGTGCTAGTAATTTTGCATCTGTTGCATTCTTTCACCTTTTTTTTTTCAAATAAAATTTCACTTTTATATCTAGTAAATATTAATAAATTGTGTAATATGGGAGCGTATGGGTGAATTTAATTTTTCACAGGAGATTGAGAAATTACAATTGTTAGGTGGAATGAGGTAGGAAGCACAAGAAAAGATGGGCGTTTACCAAGACCTTGTGGCACCATTTAGGATAACGTTGCCGCGACCGAATGAAAACCACAGAAAATGGAAAGGCATGTTAGGAGAGAAGGGAAATAAATTTTGTGCGTATTTTATTAAGGGAGGCTGCGCCGGCGAACCTGCACACCAGAATGGAAAGGCATTAGGAGAGAATGGAAATAAATTTTGTGCGTATTTGATTAAGGAAGGCTGCGCCGGCGAACCTGCACACCAGAATGGAAATAAATTCACATGATTCTGACATTTGAGATGCCTTAGTTGACAAGGCATCTACGAGATAAAAGTTCTATATAAATCAAAAGCCTTTGAGGATACTAACTCAATTTCTCTGAAAATAATTAGTAGATGGTCATTGAGGGTTGACCAATAAACACGTCGAGTTAACTAATCTCTATGGCGACCGAATTAAGTTTTGGCAGCTCTCTTCCAGTGCCTAGTGTGAAGGAGCTAGCCAAGGAGCAACTGCCCACCGTTCCCAAACGATACGTTCGCGCTGAGCAAGATCCTCCCATCATTCTCGATTCTTCTTCGTTGCCCCAAGTCCCCGTGATCGACTTGCAAAAGTTGTACTCTCATCAGGAGGAGCCTTGTAAGTTTGAGTTGGAAAAGCTTCATCATGCATGCAAAGATTGGGGATTCTTTCAGGTAACAATTCATTACTGTTCATAAATCATGATCTTCTATAACAGGCTTTACTTCTCTGTTTTTTTACTCTCACTTTTTCCCCTGTTGGATCCACTGGAGACTTCAAAGGTCATGGCCATAGCGATGGCTGCTGTGCTAGCAACCTAAAGTTCGATTGAAACGGTTTCTCTGTCATCCCAAAAAAAAAAAA
>JAGSHU010000252.1:0-10253 GCA_021533255.1 Ceriops tagal | reverse complement strand
TGGTTCATGGACATTGCTTTCACAATGAATATAGTTGTTAATGAGGACACAAAAGATAATTTCATGGACATTGCATGGAAAAGAGTGCTTGTATGAAAAAGTGGAGTTTAATTAGAATGAGGTGATTAGAAAGTCTCATTATTTTGGAATTAACCCACTTAACATTAATCTGAAATGCAAACCAAGATGAATGACTACTTTGGTTGAAGGAAGTAAACACATTTAGAGTTTTAATGGTGTTTAGACATATTTATTTTAATTAATATACTAAGTAATTTAGCTACAAAAGTTAATTTCATGCTCATTGTATCAAAAAGTATGTTTGGAACCAAAAAAGGAGCCTTGCCTACCAGAAACGATGGGAGAGACTCTTTATTTTAGAATTCAACCAATTAATATCCATAAGAAAAGCTAATCAAGATCAAGGGCTCTATTGTTTGTTGGAATTTAATGAATTCATGGTATAGATGGTTCACAGACGTTGTTTTCACAATGAATATAGTTGTTAATGAGAACACAAAAGATATATTCATGGTCATTGCATGAAAAATTGTACTTGGAACAAAAAGTGGAGCCTCATTAGCATGAGGTGATAAGAAAGTCTCATTATTTAGGAATTAACCCACTTAAATATTAGTACAAAATGCAAAACAAGATGAATGACTACTTTTGTTGATGGAAGTAAACACATATAGAGTTTCAATGGTGTTTAGACTTGTTTGTTTTAAATAATATACTAGGTAGTTTAGGCACAAGTGTTAGTTTCATCACTGTATCAAAGAGTGTGTTTGGAACCAAAAGTGGACCCTTGCTTACCAGAAAAGATGGAAGGGACTCGTTATTTTGGAATTCATTCAATTAATATCCATAAAAAATGCTAATCAACATCAAGGGCTCCATTGTGTGTTGGAATTGAATGAATTTGTGGTATAGATGCTTCATGAATATTGTTTTCACAATGAATATAGTAGTTAATAAGGACACAAAAGATAATTTCAAGGTTATTGCATGAAAATAGTCCTTGTAAGAAAGAGAGGAGGTTGATTAGCATGAGGTGATTAGAAAGTCTCATTATTTAGGAATTAAACTACTTAACATTAGAACAAAATGCAAACCACGATGAATGACTCCTTTGGTTGATGGAAGTAAACCCACATAGAGTTTTAATATTGTTTAGAGTTGTTTATGCTAATTAATATACTAGGTAATTTAGCCACAAATGTTAATTTCATGATCACTGTATCAAAAGGTATGTTTGGAGCCAAAAAGGGTGCCTTGCCTACCAGAAACGATGGGAGAGACTCTTTATTTTGGAATTTAACCAATTAATATCCATAAGAAATGCTAATCAAGATCAAGGGCCCCATAGTTTGTTAGAATTGAATGAATTCATGGTATAGATGGTTCATGGACATGGTTTTCACAATGAATATAGTTGTTAATAAAGACACAAAAGATAATTTTCAAGTCATTGCATGAAAAATAGTCCTTGTAAGAAAAAGAGGAGCCTGAATAGCATGAGGTGCTTACAAGGAATCATTATTTAGGATTTAAACCCTTTAACCTTAGAACGAAATGCAAACCATGATGAATGACTCCTTTGATTGATGGAAGTAAACACATTTAGAGTTTTAATGGTGTTTAGACTTGTTTGTTTTAAATAATATACTAGGTAATTTAGCCACAAATGTTAATTTCATGACTACATCAAAAAGTGTGTTTGGAACCAAAAGAGGAGCGTTGCTTACCAGAAAAGATGGGAGGGGGGAGGGACTCTTTATTTTGGAATTCATCTAATTAATATCCATATGAAATGCTAAACAACATCAAGGGCTCCATTGTTTGTTGGAATTGAATGAATTCATGGTATAGATTGTTGTTCCCATAGCGTTGTATGAGTTGTAATTGTTGTCAACTAAGTTTAAGTATGCAAGAAAGTAAAGTCACATGGAAGGGCAAGAACGTAAATCCACCGTGTAAGCCCTATTAGGGTTTCATGGAAGAGAGTATATAAAGACCTTGGAAGACAAAATTAGGGTAAGGCCAACACAATTGAATAAATGGCAAAACACCAAACCCTACACAGAAGAACACCACTTGCAAAATAGAAAAGTAGTGAACAGTGTAGCCATCGAGTGAACAGTAGCCGCACAGTGAAGTCGTCCGACGAAGAGAGAGAAAACACTTGGAAGAGAGAGAAAAGAAGTCGTCGACTGGAAGAGAAAGAAAATGAAGTAGCCGTCGGATGAAGGAGAGAAAAAAAAGGGAGAAGAGGAGAGGTAAGCCGTCGGAAATAGGAGAGGTTGGCAAATTGAGCAAATCGGAGTGGACCAGCGGACGAAGAGAGAGAGAGAGAACACCGATGATAAGAGAACAATAGAACAGGGGTTTGATGCCAAAACAGAGCAGCCGTTGCAATAGCCGTTGTCGAAAAAGAGGAAAGGTTGACAGAATCGAGAGAGAGAGACGGCCAAAGGTGGGTGGACGGCAAAGACATATACTGCCAAATCAGAGTGATGGTGAAGGAAAGGAAAAACCCGATAAGGCCAAAAACAGACCACCGGGGAAGGAGAGAAAAAGGAACGGCCAAAAAGAAAGACAGAACAGAGAGACCAGATCGGGAACGGGTGGGACCAGATCCGAACTAGAACGGGTGAGACGGCCGGGCTGAACGAAGAACAACTATCGAGAAAGAGAGAAAGGGGAGATGACCGAAAAAGTGAGCAGAACGACAAAAATAGACAACTGGCGGAAACCTAAGAACGACCAAATTGGAGTCGACGGGAAGGCGAGAAAAAGAAAACACGGCCAAAATCAGAGACGGTTGGATGGCAGAATAGAGGTGAACGGCCAAAGAAGAGTGAACAGCTGGACAGTAAGAGACAAAAATCTAGCAGTAAGAGAGAGAAATTCGGCGGTAAGAGATAGAAATCTGGCTGGACAGTAAGAGAGAGAGAAATGGACAGTGAGATCGTGGGGCAAGGAGATAGGGGAGACCATGACATGGTTAACGCAGGAGTTGTGTGAGACAACGTAGAGAAGAAATTCAGTGAAGCATCGGAAAGAACTTAACATATTTCCAGATTTCTTCAAGAGAGGTTAGAGAGCGTTGTAGTGAACTTCTAAGCGATAATGGAGCAGCCTTTCAATTCAACAAAGGCAAGACAAGCTAGAAGAAGGGTAGACACAGTAAGTGACACTCTTTGTATTGTACTTGATTAGTAATTGCAATAGTGAAAGGAGTAGAGGATTAAGACATCCATTGTAACTAAAATTTTCAAGTATAGTGGATAGTCTCAGTAAGGGAGAGTCCCTACTACCGTGGATGTACGTCACATTGATGGAACCACGTAAATCTCGTGTGTCCTTAATTTGCTTTACGTTCTGTGTTTTGAATTGAATTGTGAACGCAGCTAAAGTATCAACCAACCCATAACCTGACAAAGACCTAAACAAGAACATCCGAATTGTCTATTAGGCAAGGTGTCTGAAAGGTGACTTTAGGGACTATTGTGATTAGTAGGTAGCAATAGATCTACCTTAGTCAAGTCTGAGAAAGAGTTCGCTTTTAAGAAGAGGTTGAAGTTGTTCACTTACCTGTGAATTGCAAATTATGGTGATACTAATTCACCCCCCTCTTAGTATCACAAACTAATAGATCCTAGGGAGAAGTCAGGAATTTCAATTGATATCAGAGCACTGGTTCACCAGTTTGAAGCTTAACAGCTTGGTGTACTAGTTTAAGAAAGGGTCTAAGAAGGGAAAAAAACAGTTGTCCTTGAGATGTTATCATTGTGGGCAGACTAGACACTTTGCTTCTCAGTGCAAAGTGAAACTTAATGATGAAGATGAGGATGGTGATGATGAGCAGAATTCAAGGTGGAGAAGATCATCATTCAAATCAAAGAAGTCCAGTAAGAAGATTGCCAACCCATAGAGGAAGAAGAAAGGCTCATTCAAGAGTTATGTGAGTCAGACAAAAGAAGCTGATGAGGAGGAAGATAAAGACTTATCAGATGAGCATGTCTTTATGGCATCAGCACAAGGTGGTAGCTCAACCTCTGAAGAGGAAGAGAAGGTTAATGAAGAAGAGCCAAATCTTGAAGCTGAGCTGGAAGTAGCTTCAAAGGAGATAATTAGAAGGGGCAGAACCATAAAAAGGTTGGAGGCTCACATAAAACAAGTTGAAGCAAAGTTTGAGGAAGCTGAAAGTCAAATGGATGACATAAGGGCTGAACATATTGACTTGAAGAGAAGATTTGAAGAATAGATCAAAATATGTGAAGACCTTACAATAGAGCTTGGCTTAAGGACTTCAACAATTGAAGAAATGGAGATAGAGTTACTGAGACTTCAGTAACAACTCAAAAAGAGTGAGAAGAACTTGCAGAAGTTTGAAGTAGTAGGAGAAACAAGCTCTGCAAGAGAAAAAGAAGAATGAGACATGGCCACAGAAGTTGAAAGAGAATGCTATGACTCAGGTGAAGATAACTAAAGAAGAGAAGACAGTTATCAAACCAAAGCCAGGGCCAAAAATGATGTATGTGGTTAAGGAGCAGCAACCCATAGCTGCTACGTCTCAGAAAGACAAGAAAGTCAGCCAACAGAGGGCTACGGCTGAACAAAAGAAGGAGAAGAAGGTGACTGAAATGAAAGTCACACAAGCAAAGAAGCCAGCTACTTTGCCTACACAGCAAGTGATGAACAGAAGAAGACAAGCTGTGATTAGACCCAAGAAAAGGCAGTTTCAAGGTCATTGCCTTTATTGTGGAGTTTGGGGTCATAAGGCGAGTAATTGCTAGTGGAGAAGGCCAGTATATGTCTCCAACTCGAGAGGATACGATGTTACATACAGGGGGAGACAATACAAAATTCAGAGGAGAACATCTGTCGCGAGTTCTTGCACATACTGTAAAAGGCAAGGACACACTGACAAGGAGTGTTGGTAGAAGTCCAAACCAGTGGCTTCAAAGAACAAGTTTGCTGTATTGGCAGACTTGGAACAATGTGAAAAGTGCGGCCAGGATGGCCATAATGCCAAGAGATGCATGACACTTCTCCCTGAGCATGAGAAGGCACTCAATGGCACGGTAAAAACAAGTGGTGTAGTCAAAGCTGAGAAAAAGGAGAAAGCTATCTTCCAGCCAGTTCAAAAAAAGGAATATAGAGCAAAAAGAGAGGTGGCTAATATAGCTGAAATTGCACTAAAGGCTGATTGCAAGGATAAGCAGTGGATCCTTGATAGTGGATGCACTTTGCACATGACGGGAGACAAGAGTAAATTATCAAAGCTAAACAAATCAAGAGAAGGCAGAGTCAAGTTTGGCAATGATGATTCACTCAACATCAGTGGTCAGGGGTCAGTGAATATTGGAAAAGGAAAGCTGAAAGATGTTCTACATGTTAAAGGACTCAAATATAATCTAGCATCTGTTAGCCAACTATGCAACAATGACCACAAAGTGATATTCACAAAAACAAGTTGCCAAGTAAAGAGTAAAGAAGGCAATACTGTTGCAGCCAGGAAGAGAACAGCTGGAAATTTGTATGTGATTGATGAGGACAAGACGAACAGTAGTTTACTTACAAAAGAAGAAGAAAATCAACTATAGCATAGGAGGCTGGGCACTTATCACAGAAGAACATGAGGAAGCTGACCGTTACTCATGCAATCAGAGACATCCCTGACCTTAGGAGAGAGAGAGAGAGAGAGAGAGAGAGTATGTTTGCTCAGCATGCTCTAAAGGAAAACATGCCAAAAAGTAGTACAAGACCAAAGAGTTCAGTTCTGAAGTAGTGCTTGACATTGTGCATTCTAATTTGTGTGGACCAACAAGGACAAAAAGGTTGAAAGGTGAGAGGTACTTCATTTTGTTTGTTGATGATTATTCGAAAAGGACCTGCCTCATGCACCTCAAACACAAGTCAGAAGTTTTGAATTGCTTTAAGAGATACAGAAGATTGGCTGAAAATGGGAGTGGAAGGAAGATCAAAGTATTGAGGTCAGATCAAGGCACATAATTTACAAATGAATCTTTTGAAGATTACCTTGAGAAGCATGGTATTCATCATCAGATGGTAGCAGCAAGAACACCTCAACAGAACGGGGTGGTAGAGAGGAAGAATAGAGCTGTCGTTGAAATGGCAAGAACTTTACTGCTGGAATCCAAGCTTTACACAAGATTTTGGATAGAAGCAACTTTTACAGCTGTACATCTACTGAACAGAGTTTTTCTAAGGCCCAATACTGATAAGACTCCATATGAGCTATGGAGTGGGAAAAAGACAACAGCTAAGTATTTCAGAATCTTTGACAGCCCATGTTTTGTGAAGAACAAGGAGCAAAACTTGGGAAAATTCAATGCTAGGTCTGATGAAGGCATCTTTGTGGGATACTCAACAAAGACAAAAGGTTACAGAGTTTTCCTGCATAAGTTAGGAAAGGTGATCATGTCCAATGATGTGAGAATAGATGAGAACTGGAAAACAATGCAGAATGAAGAAGCTGAGGATAATGAAGAAGATGACTTCAATGTAGATAAGAATCAGACCAACCTGAAGAAAAGGAACAAGAAGTAAGTTCAGACTCGGAGAAGAGTGAGTCTGAAGATGAAGAAAGAGATCCTCTTGCAACTAAGACGGTGCAAGGAAGAAGGACAAAGAAAACATGGACCAGTGCTCATCAAGGAGATCAGATCATAAGTGACCCATCAGTAGGAGTTACAACAAGAAGAAGAATTGTGGGAGTTACTGCTTTACTCTCACAAGTTGAACCTAAATTTGTTGAAGAGGCTATTCAAGACAAAGCCTGGGTCAAAGCTATCAATGAGGAGCTAGATCAAATTGAGAAGAATGATACATGGGAGCTGGTTCCAAGACCCACAAAGAAGAATGTCATAGGAACACAATGGGTGTTTAGGAATAAACACAATGACGATGGCAAGGTGGTGAGGAATAAGGCCAGGCTGGTTTGCAAAGGCTACACTCAGATAGAAGGAGTAGATGTTGATGAAACTTTTGCACCAGTAGCAAGGTTAGAAACTATCAAAATGTTCTTAGCTTTGGCAGTACACAAGAGGTATAAAGTCTATCAGATGGATGTGAAATCTACCTTTCTGAATGGGCTCCTGAAAGAAGAATTGTATATTAAACAACCCGATGGAGTACAAATCAGTGAGGATGAGACATATGTGTGCAAGCTGAAGAAAGCCTTGTATGGTCTTAAGTGAGCCCCAAGAGCATGGTATAGTAGGCTGGATGTGTACTTGAGAAGGTTGAACTTCAGAAGAGGAATGATTGATAATAACCTGTATGTGTTCAACTCAGAGAAAGGCCAGCTGATAACCATAGTATATGTAGATGACATTATCCTTAGTGGGGATCACTCTGAGCTATGCCAAGATTTTTCACAGAAGATGAGTGAGGAATTTGAGATGTCATTGATTGGAGAAATGACGTACTTTCTTGGATTATAGATAAAGCAATGTGAAGAAGGTATTTTTATTTCTCAGACGAAATATGCCAAAGAGATGCTGAAAAGGTTTGACATGGAGGATAGCAGACTTGTCAGTACCCCTATGACAGTGGGCTGCAAGTTAACAAAAGATCAGGAGGGAAGGAGTACAAGCCCTACAGAGTACAGGAAGATGATAGGGAGCCTTCTATACCTTACAGCATCAAGGCCTGGTCTTATGCAAGCTGTGTGCGTTGCCAACAAATTCCAAGCTGATCCTAAGGAGTCTTATGTATTGGCAGTGAAAAGAATCCTAAGGTACCTCAAAGGAGCACTGGAAATGGGTTTGTGGTATCTAGCCATGGATTCTATTAAACTACAAGCATACACTAATGCAGACTGGGCAGGAAGTATAGATGATAGGAAATCAACCAGCGACTGCAGCTTCTACTTGGGTTCAAAGTGTGTTGCATGGTTAAGTAGAAAACAAAACAGTGTTGCTTTGAGCACAGCTGAGGCTGAGTATATGGCTGCTTATGCAGCATGTACACAGGTGATATGGATGCTAAGACAATTGGCAGACTTAGGTGTTGAAGTGAAGTTACCAGTGAGTGTACTTTGTGATAATCAAAGCACTATTGATCTCAGCAAGAACCTGGTTCAACATTTGAGGAGCAAGCATTGACATCCAGTATCACTTCATCAAAGATCAAGTGGAACAGGGTACAATTCAGTTGGAGTATGTTGGCACTAAAGATCAAATTTCAGATATTCTAACTAAACTTTTGTCCACAAAGCTGTTTGAAAAGCACAGATTGAGTCTATCTGTGTAAATACCTTCTCAAGCCTGAAGTTTAGGTGAATCCTCCATCTCTACTTTGCAAATTTTTCAGATTTGTAATTGGTTGGCAAAGGAGGAGAGAAGCAACAGTGCAAGGGGAGCTGTTAAGAAAGAGGGAGTGCATATTTAGGGGGAGTTGAAACTACTGCATAGTGGCTTTTGTTATGAGTATTGCCAATAATTACAAAGGGGGAGATTGTTGTTCCCACAGCCTTGTATGGGTTGTAATTGTTGTCAACTAGGTTTAAGTGTGCAAGAAAGTAAAGCCACATGGAAGGGCAAGAAGGTAAATCCGCCGCGTAAGCCCCGGAGGGGCAAGAACATAAATCCACCGTGTATGCCCTATTAGGGTTTCATGAAAGAGAGTACATAAAACTTTGGAAGACAAAATTAGGGTGATGCCAACACCATTGAATACACGACAAAACACCAAACCCTACACAGAAGAACACCACCTGTAAAATAGAAAAGTAGTGAACAGTGTAGCTGTAGTAAACAATGCAGCCGTCGAGTGAATAGTAGCCACATAGTGAAGCCATCGGACGAAGAGAGAGAAAACGAAGTAGCCGTCGGACGAAGGAAAGAAAAAAAAGGGAGAAGAGGAGAGGTCGGCTGTTGGAAATAGGAAAGGTCGGCAAATTGAGCAAATCAGAGTGGACTGACAGATGAAGAGAGAAAGAACATCGACGGCAAGAGAACGGCAGAACAGGGGTTTGACGCCAAAAAAGAGTAGCCGTTGAAAAAGCTGTCGTCGGAAAAGAGGAAAAGTCGACAGAATCGAGAGAGAGAGACAACCGAAGGTGGGTGGATGGCAAAGACATATACGGCCAAATCAGAGTGACGACAAAGGAAAGGAAAAACCCGGCAAGGCCAAAAACAGAACACCGGGGAAGGAGAGAAAAAGGAACGGCCAAAAAGAAAGACAGAACAGAGAGACTAGATCAGGAGCGAGTGAGACGGCCTGGCTGAACGAAGAACAATTGTCGAGAGAGAGAGAAAGGGGAGATGGTCGAAAAAGAGAGCAAAACGACAAAAATAGACAACCGGCGGAAACCCAAGAACGGCCAAATCGGAGTCGACGGGAAGGCGAGAAAAAGAAAACATGGCCAAAATCAGAGATGGTTGGACGGCAGAACAGAGGTGAACGACCAAAGAAGAGTGAATCGTTGGACGGTAAGGGAGAGAAATCCAGCAGTAAGAGAGAGAAATCCGGCTGGACAGCAAGAGAGAGAGAAACAGATAGTGAGATCGTGGGGCAAGGAGACGGGTGAGACCATGAGACGGTGAAAGCAGGAGTTGTGTGAGACAACGTAGAGAAGAAATTCGGCGAAGTACCGAAAAGAACTCAACGTATTTCCAGATTTCTTCAAGAGAGGTTAAAGAGCATTGCGGTGAACTTCTAAGTGGTAGTGGAGCAGCCTTTCAATTTAACAGAGGCAAGACAAGCTAGAAGAAGGGTAGACACAGTAAGTGACACTCTTTGTATTGTACTTGCTTAGTAATTGCAATAGTGAAAGGAGTAGAGGATTAAGACATCCATTGTAACTGAAATTCTTAATTATAGTGGATAGTCTCGGTAAGGGAGAGTCCCTACTACCGTGGATGTACATCACGTTAACAGAACCACGTAAATCTCGTGTGTCCTTAATTTGCTTTACGTTCTGTGTTTTGAATTGAGTTGTGAATGCAGCTAAAGTATCAGCCAACCTATAACCTAACGAAGACCTAAACAAGAACATCCAAATTGTCTATTAGGCATGGTGTCTGAAAGGTGACTTTGGGGACTATTGTGATTAGTAGGTAGCAATAGATCTACCTTAGTCGAGTTTGAGAAAGAGTTCGCTTTTAAGAAGAGGTTGATGTTGTTCACTTACCTGTGAATTGCAAATTGTGGTGATACTGATTCACCCCACCTCTCAGTAGATCCTAGGGAGAAGTCAGGAACTTCATAGATGCTTC
>JAGSHU010000251.1:0-10338 GCA_021533255.1 Ceriops tagal | reverse complement strand
AAAGTGGAATTACGGGAATCCACGCAAATCCAGAACTCTCTGAATTCAGAACAACATGAATATGGAATTATGTGAATTCGGAACTACGCAAATCCGCACGAATCTGGAACTCTGCGAATCCAGAATTACGCAAAATCCGTGCGAATCCTAAACTATACGAATCCTCGTGAATCTGAAACGGTGCGAATTCGGAACTATGCGAATCCTCGTGAATTCGGAACGGTGTGAATCCGGAACTACGCAAACCCACGTGAATCTGAAACTACGTGAATCCACGTGAATTCGGAACTTTACGAATCTGGAAGAACGTGAAACTGGAACTCTGCGAAATGGGAACTACGCGAATTTGGAAAACTAAGAATTCAGAAATATGCTACTCCACATGAATCCGAAACTCTGCGAATCCAGAACTACGCAAATCCGGAACTCTGCGAAACCAGAACTACGCAAATCCGGAACTCTGCGAAACCGAAACTACATGAATCCATGTGAAGTTCCCAACTTCACCCTAGGATCTACTAGTCTGTGATACTGAGAGGGGGGGTGAATCAGTATCACACCCCTTAAAAAAAGAAACCTTGATAATTTAAGCCAAAGTATTCTACTTCTTTAATACTTTACCTTTTGTCAATATACAGGTGGGTGAACAACTTCAAACTCTTCTCAAAAATGAACTCTTTCTCAAATTCAACTAAGGTAGATCTATTGTTACCTACTAATCACAATATTCCCTAAAGTTACCTTTCAGACACCTTGCCTATTAGACTAATTGGTTGTTCTTGACTAGGTCTTCTTTTAGGTTATGAGTTTGATGATTCTTTAGCTGTGTTCACAACTCAATTCAAAATATAGAATGTAAATTCAAAGCAAGGACACAAGAAATTTATGTGGTTCCATCAATGTGACGTACTTCACAGTGGTAAAGTTTCTTCCTCTACTGAGACAATCCACTATACTTGAGAATACCAGTGTGGTATTCCTTATAATTGCAATGTAGTTACAATGGATGTCTTAATCTTTTGCTCCTTTCACTATTACAAATACAAAGCAAATACCATACAAAGAGTGTCACCTGCTGTGTCTACCCTTCTTCTAGCTTGTCTTGCCTCTGTTTGATTTGAATAGGTTGCTTCACTGTCGCTTGAAAGATCACCAAAACACTCTCTAACCTCTCTTGAAGAAATCTGAAAATTCGTTGAGTTCTCTCAAATGCTTCACCGAATTTCTTCTTTAGTTTGTCTCACAACTCCTGGTCTCACCGTCTAACGGTCTCTAGGTCTAGTCTCACCGTTTCACCATTCTGGTCTGGTCTCACCTGGTCTCACGTTTTACTTGGTCTGGTCTCACGTCTTACCTTCTTTAGGTCTCACGTCTTCTCTGGTTCTGGTCTGCTTTCACGTCTCACGGTTTCCAGGTTTGGTCTCACCGTTTCACCGTTCTGGTTTGGTCTTACTTGGCCTCACGTCTCACCTTCTCCAAGTCTCACGTCTTTTTTGGTTCTAGTCTCACCTAGTCTGGTCTCATGTCTCACCTTCTCCAGGTCTCATGTCTTTTTTGGTTCTGGTCTCACCTGGTCTGACGTTTCACCTGGTCTAGTCTCACTATCTTACGGGTGATTACCCAAAAGAGATAAGTCTTGGTTTATATACTCCCTTCTATGCAAACCCTAGTAGGGTTTACTATAACTGTGGCGAATTTCCTTTCTTGCCCCTCCATATGGCTTCATATTACTATTCCATTCAAAATTCAGCATTATCCTCCTTCTTAATTTATTTTTCTTGTTCTTTTCTTTTTACTGAAAAACTCATCCCTTGAATGCTTGAATGAGCCACTTCTGCTTGCACACTTAAATCTGGTTGACAACAATTACAACCCATACAAGGCTATGGGAACAACAATCTCCCCCTTTGTAATTGTTGGCAACACTCACAACAAAAGCCATTATGCAACAATCCTTTATAATCTTCTTACAGTAATAATCCAAAAGCAGATGAATTACAACTCCCCCTAAATATGCACTCCCCCTTCCTTAACAACTCCCACTGCACTGTTGCTTCTCTCCCCCTTTGCCAACCAATTACAAATTTGAAACACCCATAAAGTAGAGATGGAGGATTCACCTGAACTTCAAGCTTCAGGAGGCATTTGCACAGATAGACTCAATCTGTGCTTTTCACACAGCTCTGTGGACAGAGGTTTAGTTAGAATACCTGAAATTTGATCTTTAGTGCCAACATACTCTAACTGAATTGTACCCTGTTCCACTTGATCTTTGATGAAGTGACACCGGATGTCAATATGCTTGCTCCTTGAATGTTGAACCGGATTCTTGCTAAGATCAATAGCACTTTGATTATCACAAAGTATACTCACTGGTAACTTCACTTCAACACCCAAGTCTGCCAATTGTCTTTGTATCCATATCACCTGAGTACATGTTGCATAAACAGCCATATACTCAGCCTCAGCTGTGCTCAAAGCAACACTATTTTGCTTTCTACTTAACCATGCAACACATTTTGAACCCAAGTAGAAGCTGCAGTCGTTGGGTTGATTTCTTGTCATTTATACTTCCTGCCAAGTCTGCATCAGTATATGCTCGTAGTTTTACAGAATCCATGGCCGGATACCACAAACCCATTTACAGTGTCCCTTTGAGGTATCTTAGGATTCTTTTCACCACCAAAAAAGAACAGAGGTCGACAAAAATAGAGAAAAGAGGAGAACAGAGAGAGAAAGAGGAGAGACGGCTAAAGGGGCTGGACGACTGGATAGCAGATCGGAAGAGCGAAACAGAAAAGAAATGAGCCGACGGCAAAACAGGGGAAGGAGAGAAAATCCAACACGGCCAAAGAGGAGAGTGTACGGCAAAGGAACGACACACCACCGACACACCAACGATCGGCAGAACATGAGAGAAAGAGAGAAAAATTGAGACAGCTGTTGGAAGAGAGAGAAAAGAGGTATACGGCCAGAACAGAGGAGTCGACGGGAAGGAGAGAGAAAACACAGCCAAATAAAGGAAAAGGAGAGAAAATCTGGAACGACCAAAGAGCGGTGGACGAAGAGACAGAGACCGTCAGCAGAACAGAGGAAATCCGACTGGACGGTGAGAGAGAAATCCGGCTGGACAGTAAGAGAGAGAAATCCAGCGGTAAGAGAGAGAAATCCGGCGGTAATAGAGAGAAATTCGGTGGTAAGAGAGAGACAGCAAGAGAGAGGGAAACGGACAGGTGAGGGGTGAGACGTGAGACCACCGACTGGAAGAAAACCAGAACCATGAGGTGAGAGCAAAAACCAAAAACGCATGACCCTTGGAAGAGAAGAAAACCAGAACGTGTGACGGCGTGAGACCAAAATGTGCATCGGCGTGAGACCAGAACGTGCGACGGTATGAGACAAGGAGTCGGGTGAGACTGTGAGACAGTGAAAGCAGGAGCTATGGGAGACAACCTAGAAAAGAAATTCGGCAAAGCATCGGAAAGAACTCAACGTATTTCCAGATTTTAGAGAACATTGTGGTGAACTTCAAAGCGGCAGTGAAGCAGCCTTTTAAATTCAACAGAGGCAAGACAAGCTAGAAGAAGGGTAGACACAATAAGTGACACTCTTTTTGTTGTACTTGCTTAGTAATTGCAATAGTGAAAGGAGCAGAGGATTAAGACATCCATTATAACTGGAAATCTCAAGTATAGTGGATAGTCTCAATAAGGGAGAGTCCCTACCACTGTGGATGTACGTCACGTTGACGGAACCATATAAATCTCATGTGTCCTTAATTTGCTTTACGTTTTGTGTTTTGAATTGAGATGTGAACGCAGCTAAAGTATCAGCCAACCCATACCTAACGAAGACCTAAACAAGAACTTTCGAATTGTCTATTAGGCAAGATGTTTAAAAGGTGACTTTGGGGACTATTGTGATTAGTAGGTAGCAATAGATCTACCTTAGTCGAATTTGAGAAAGAGTTTGCTTTTAAGAAGAGTTTGAAGTTGTTCACTTACCTGCAAATTGCGAATTGTGGTGATACTGATTCACCCCCCCTCTTAGTATCACAAACTAATAGATCCTAGGGAGAAGTCGGGAACATCAATTGGTATCAGAGCACAGGTTCACCAGTTTGAAGCTTAATAGCTTGGTGTACTAGTTTGAAGGGATCTAGAAGTTTGACTTGTTCAGTATACTGAGAAATGGAAGCCGGTACCAGCACCAGCACTACTTACAGCAAGAAGGTTCCAATCTTCGACGGAACCAACTACCATATGTGGAGAGAAAGAATGCAAGTGGTATTTGTAACCATAGGCATGAACGTGGTGAAATGCGTACAGGAGGGTTTTCTGGCTCTAAAAGAAGGTAAAGACCCAACCCCAAAGGAATTAAGGCAGTTTGAGATAAATGGGAAGGCCTTAAATGTCATCATTTCAGCATTGACAGATGCTGAGTATGTTAAAGTTATGGACTACAAATCTGCCAAGGGGATATGGGACAGATTGTAGAAAGTCTATGATGGTGATGGCTGAATGAAGGAGGCTAAGATTCAAGTGTTCAAAGAGAGATATGAATCTCTCAGAATGCAGAAGAATGAGACAGTTCAAGAGTTCTTCACCAGGGTTATTGACATTGTAAACAACCTGAGAAGTCATGGGAAGAACAAAAAGGACTCATCGATTGTGAAAAAAATTATGAGAATTCTACCTGAGAGGTTTGCCTCAAAGGTAGTAGCCATAGAGGAGAGTAGAGATCTCAATTCTATGTCTCTGCATGATCTCCAGTGCAATCTTATTACATATGAAATGAGGATAAAGTCAGCTGAAAGCTCTGCAACAACAAAGGTATCAAAAGAGGCAGCTTTCAAAGTTATGAAGCACTTAAAGATAAAAGAAGAGGAAGAATCATCTAGTGAGGATAACGATGATGATGATGAGGAAGAAAGTGAAGGTGAAGTATTGGCTTACTTCAAAAGGAAATTCAAAAGGGGGTTTAAGAAGGGAAAAGGATAGTTGTCCTCGAGATGTTATCGGTGTGGGCAGACTGGACACTTTGTTTCTCAGTGCAAAGTGAAACTTGATGATGAAGATGAGGATGGTGATGATGAGCAGAATTCAAGATGGAGAAGATCATCACTCAAATCAAAGAAGTCCAGTAAGAAGACTACCAACCCACAGAAGAAGGAGAGAGGCTCATTCAAGAGTTATGTGAGTCAGATAAAAGAAGCTAATGAGGAGGAAGATGAAGAATCATCAAATGAGCATGCCTTTATGGCATCAGCTCAAGGAGGTAGTTCAACCTCTGAAGAGGAAGAGGAGGTTGATGAAGAAGAACCAGATCTTGAAGCTGAGTTGGAAGCAGCTTTAAAGGAGATAATCAAAAGGGGCAGAACCATAAAAAGGTTGGAGGCTCACATAAAACAAGTTGAAGCAAAGTCTGAGGAAGCTGAAAGTCAAAAGGATGAAATAAGGGTTGAAAATATTAACTTGAAGAAAAGATTTGAAGAACAGATCAAAGACTTCAACAATTGAAGAAATGGAGATAGAGTTGCTCGGACTTTAGTAACAATAAGACTTTGCCACAGAAGTTGAAAGAGAAGGCTGTGACTCAGGAGAAGGTAACTGAAGAAGAGAAGACAGTTATCAAACCAAAGCCAGGGCCAAAGATGATGTATGTGGTTAAAGAGCAGTAGCCCATAGCTGCTACATCTCCGGAAGAAAAGAAAGTCAGCCAGCAGAGGGCTACGGCTGAACAAAAGAAGGAGAAGAAGGTGACTGAAATGAAAGTCACACAAGCAAAGAAGCCAGCTACTTTGCCTACACAACAAGTGATAAATAGAAGAAGACAAGCTATGATCAAACTCAAGAAGAGGCAGTTTCAAGGTCATTGCCTTTATTGTGGAGTTTGAGGTCATAAGGCAAGTAACTACTAGTGGAGAAGGCTAGTATATGTCTCCAACTTGAGAAGATACGATGCTGCATATAGGGGGAGACAATACAAAATTCAGGGGAGAACATCTGTCGTGAGTTCTCGCACATGTTGTAAAAAGCAAGGACACACTGACAAGGAGTGTTGGTGGAAGCCCAAACCAGTGGTTTCAAAGAACAAGTTTGCTGTATTGGCAGACTTGGAATAGTGTGAAAGGTGCAGGCAGGATGGTCATAATGCCAAGAGATGCATGACACTTCTCCCTGAGGAAGAGAAGGCATTCAATGGCACAGTGAAAACAAGTGGTGCAGTCAAAGCTAAGAAAAAGGAGAAAGCTATCTTCCAGCTAGTTCAAAAGAAGGAATATAAAGCTAAAAGGGAGGTGGCTAATATAACTAAAATTGCACTCAAAGTTGACTACAAGGATAAGCAATGGATCCTTGATAGTGGATGCACTTCACACATAACAGGAGACAAGAATAAATTGTCAAAGCTAAACAAGTCAAGAGAAGGCAGAGTCAAGTTTGGCAATGATGATTCACTCAACATCAATGGTCAGGGGTCAGTAAACATTGGAAAAGGAAAGCTAAAAGATGTTTTGCACATTGAAGGACTCAGATATAATCTAGCATCTGTCAATAAACTATGCAATGAAGACCATAAAGTAATATTCACAAAAATAGGTTGCCAGATAAAGAGTAAAGAAGGCAATACTGTTGCAACCAAGATGAGAACAGCTGGAAATTTGTAGGTGATTGATGAAGAAAAAGATCCTCTTGCAACTAAGACTGTGCAAGAAAGAAAGCCAAAGAAAATGTGGATCAGTTCTCATCAAGAAAATTAGATCATAGGTGACCCACTAGCAGGAGTTACAACAAGAAGAAGAATTGTGGGAGCTACTACTTTACTCTCACAAGTTGAACCTAAATCTGTTGAAGAGGTTACACAAGATCTAACTAAATCTTTGTCCACAAAGCTATTTGAAAAGTACAAAATGAGTCTGTCTGTGTGAATGCCTCCTCAAGCCTGAAAATCAGGTGAATCCTCCATCTCTACTTGGCGAGTTTTTCAAATTTGTAATTGGTTGGCAAAGGGGGAGAGAAGCAACAGTGTAGGGTGAGCTGTTAAGAAAGGGGGAGTTGAAACTGCTGCATAGTGGCTTTTGTTATAAGTGTTGCCAACAATTACAAAGGAGGAGATTATTGTTCCCACAGCCTTATATAGGTTGTAATTGTTGTCAACTAGGTTTAAGTGTGCAAGAAAGTAAAGCCACATGAAAGGACAAGAAGGTAAAAGCCACATGGAGGGGCCAGAACATAAAAGCTACGTGGAAGGGCAAGACAGTAAATTCGCCCTATTAGGGTTTCATGGAGGAGTATATAAAGGCCAACATAAGAGAGTGAACAGTAACCATCGAGAGAGAGAGAGAAAGAGGTGACAGTCGATGGCCGGGCAGAACGAAGAACAACTGTCGAGAGAGAAAGAAAAAGGAGACAGCTGGGCTGAACGAAGAACAAAGGTCGTAAGAGAGAGAAAGAGGAGAGACAGCCGAAGGGGGGCTGAAAAAAAGAATAGAGGTTGGTAAAAATAGAGAAAAGAGGAGACGATTGAAGGGGCTGGACAACTTGACGGCAGACTGGAAGAGCAAAATGGCAAAGTCCTATTCGGCCAACCAAGTGAGCCAACGGTAGAACAAGGGAAGGAGAGAAAATCGGACAAAGCTAAAGAGGAGAGTGGGCAGCAAAGGAACGGCACACCATCGGCACACCAACGATCGGCAGAACACGAGAGAAAGAGAGAAAAATTGAGATAGTCGTTGGAAGAGAGAGAAAAGAGGTATACGGCCAGAATAGAGGAGTTGACGGGAAGGAGAGAGCAAACACGGCCAAACAAGGGAAAAGGAGAGAAAATCTGTAACGGTCAAAGAGGGGTGGACGAAGAGAGAGAGACCGTCGGCAGAACAAAGGAAATTCGGCTGGACAGTAAGAGAGAGAAACGGATTGGTGAGGCGTGAGACGTGAGACCACCAACTGGAAGAAAACCAGAACCGTGAGGTGAGAGCAAAAACCAGAAATGCATCACCCCTGGAAGAGAAGAAAACCAGAACATGCGTTGGTGTGAGATCAGAACATGTGACGACGTGAGACTAGAACGTGCGTCGGTGTGAGACCAAAACATGCGACAGCATGAGACAAGGAGACGGGTGAGACCATGAGATGGTGAAAGTAGGAGTTGTGTGAGATAACCTAGAGAAGGAATTCGGCAAAGCATCAGAAATAACTCAACGTATTTCCAGATTTCTTCAAGAGAGGTTAGAGAGCGTTGTGGTGAACTTCAAAGCGGTAGTGAAGTAGCCTTTTCAATTTAACAGAGGCAAGACAAGCTAGAAGAAGGGTAGACATAGTAAGTGACACTCTTTATATTGTACTTGCTTACTAATTGTAATAGTGAAAGGAGTAGAGGATTAAGACATCCATTGTAATTGGAATTCTCAAGTATAGTGGATAGTCTCAGTAAGGGAGAGTCCCTACCATCGTGGATGTACGTCACGTTGACAGAACCATGTAAATCTCGTATGCCCTTAATTTGCTTTACGTTCTGTGTTTTGAATTGAGTTGTGAACATAGCTAAAGTATCAGCCAACCCATAACCTAACGAAGACCTAAACAAGAACTTCTGAATTGTCTATTAGGCAAGGTGTCTGAAAGATGACTTTGGGGACTATTGTGATTAGTAGGTAACAATAGATCTACCTTAGTCGAGTCTGAGAAAGAGTTGACTTTTAAGAAGAGGTTGAAGTTGTTCACTTACCTGCGAATTGGAAATTGTGGTGATACTAATTCACCCTTCTCTCAGTATTACAAACTAGTAGATCCTAGGGAGAAGTCGGGAACTTTAGTTTCTCTCTTTTCTACTTTGCTGCTCTCTTTCCTTGTTTCTCTGCAACTTTCTCTTTCATTCTCTACAGCTCTCTCTATCATATTTTATAGCTCTCTTTTGTGTTTCCACCACTCACCCTATTGTTGTCTCTGCCGCTCTCTCATTTTTTTGCTTTGCTCTGTCTATTCTTTTGGTGGCTGCATGGGTATTTATAAGCCTTAAGTTTAGGGTTATCCTATCATCAATGGTCAGCATTGATTCCTAGAATTTAGGGTCAACGATTAACATTGAGTCCTTGAAATTATGGTCAACAGTCAACATTAAGTCCTTGAATTTAGGATCAACGATCAACATTGAATTATACCCAACAAGTGACTTGTAGTGCCACTACTAAACACAATGCCAGAGGTAATAATTAGTGCTTTCTTTACAGCTAAAATACCACTATCAATCTGAATCAACTCATCATTTTTGGTAGTGTAAGGTGGGGCTAGCAGCATCTTGATTTTGGCCTTACTTTCTCTCCTTATTCTCGTCATATTCCACTAACGCCGTCTTTCTTAACCCTTGAATAAATCAGCTACCAACAATTTGTAAATGTAGCAAACACATCTCAAAGGCACTTATAACATCAAATCAACAAGGACACATATATGAGATGCTATTGACAACAAATCCAACATTACCCATCAAAGATGGGCTCAACAGCCATAACATGAAGGCATTATATGAGTCAAAAATTATTTGTAGTAAAATAGTTTTCAATATGTTAGCTATGGTCTTTGTTACAATTTTTAGGATGACATTGCACAAATTAAGCAATTAATTGTCCTTGCAATAAGCTAGAGCAGCAACTTTTGAGATCAAATACACATTTATTTGATTAAGAGAGCTTAAATCTCCTATATGATTTAATATGTTCAAGACTTTGATCATAATATCCTTGTTGATGATATGCCATAATTATGGCTAGCATGCCATTAAGATCAAGAGCTTTCATTGAATGCAAATGTGAGAGAGCCAAAAGGACTTCCTACCTAATAAAAGGCATACTGAGTTAATCATTCATGGATATCATGACTTTAGGATGTACAGTCTCAAGAACCAGAGTAAATCATTGATTTCTTATGAGGAAAACAAATTCTTATAATAAAAGGTAATAGATGATGCAACCTTTATATTAGTATTACGAGCCAAATTGTTTTTATCTATGATCATGCAAAGAAAGTTTTTTCACTTGCATTGATTTATTGTTGAGTGCAAAATTTGTGTTTTTGTTACCCTTTCTCAACCAAGATGCATAAGAACATTAGATTTACCTAATTTCCTCGTGCTTTAGTAGTTCATTAGTTTTATATTAAAGTTGTCACAAAGATATAAGATTTTCAACCACTGGTTTGAAACTAATATAGTATAAGATTTTATCACAGTATAAGATTTACCTAATATAGCAAACTTGTTCTTTGAAACCACTGGTTTGGGCTTCCACTAACACTCCTTGTCAGTGTCCTTGCTTCTTACAGTATGTGCAAGAACTCAAGA
>JAGSHU010000250.1:0-10352 GCA_021533255.1 Ceriops tagal | reverse complement strand
TTTTTCTCGTGATGTTTGTTAGCCTACTGGGATATTGCCTTAGAGTTAAAAGCTAACATGTTTAATGCTGTCCCATGAAGGAAGAAATTCTTATTGCCTATGTAACAATACAATAATTCTGTTGGGCAAGCGTCTACTGTTCTTATTTTTAAGGAAAAAAAAAACATATTCAAGTCATATCATGGACTTAAATGCCAGCCCCATCAATTGCCAGCCAAGATCCAATATGTTAAAGTTTGGTTTTGAACATTACTAGTTGGTCAAAGGAAGGTTGCTGCCTTGTTGTAGTTAATTGCAGTAGTATGGTAGACCATATGTAGCATGGTTTTTTTCTGAAAAAGCATGGCAAACCTATCACAGTATGGGCAAGGTTGTCAGAGACTTAATTAACAGCATAGGTATGGTCGAATTGTCTTTTTTGTACCTAACCATGTATTCTATATATTTGAATGATAATACATCATCGGTGTGGTTCAAACACCATAAAATCTGTCCACTATTTTCTTCTTCCTGCTATTGATGTCTTTATCCCTTCTGCAAATCAATCAAAGGCAACATTGGAGTTAGCTTATTGGTTTGTTGTGGAACTAAGAGTGGTATCAAAGCTCAAAAAGGTCTTACAGGACCTGTGGTGAGTGAGGGAAAAGAGAGACACACGAGAGGTTGAGTGAAACACTTGAGAATCTTAACTAGATGGTGCAAGATAGCAACTTAAGATAACTTCTGCAAACTTCACACCAGTCTCTCCACCTAAACTTTCTGGAGAAAATTATATGCAATGGTCTGTTATGATAAAAACATACCTAAAGGCATATGATCTCTGAGATGTCACTGAGAAAGGGGATGATCTACCAGCTCTTCCAGCAAATCCAACTGTTGCTCAATTGAAAAATCATAGTGAGTAAGTAGCTAAACGTTACAAGGCTCTGTCATGCATCTAGTCAGCAGTCACTGATGTCATATTCAATAGAATTATGATATGTGAGACACCAAAGGAAGCTCGGGAGAAGTTGAGAGATGAGTTTAGTGGCAGCATTAAAACCAGAAACATGAAAATTCTCAATCTACGAAGGGAGTTTGAAGTGTTAAAAATGAAGGACTTAGAGAGTATCAAAGATTACAGCGACAGGCTTATAAGTATAGTGAATCAAGTCAGGTTGCTTAGAGAGGACATACCAGATAAAAGGATTGTGGAAAAGGTGCTGGTTAGTGTGCCTGAGAGGTTTAAAGCTAAAACCTCTTCCTTGGAGGACTCCAAGGACCTTTCTCAAATCTCGGTGATAGAACTAATTAGTGCACTCCAAGCTCAGGAACAAAAAAGGACCTTCAGACTTGGAGGAGCTGCAGCAAAGCCTTTAAGGTCAGTAACAACTTCTGAAGGTGCTATGCAGGCCTCTTACAAAGGAAAAGCTTCTTATAGAAGGTCTCAAACTAAAAGAACACAACAGAGAGATGCAAAATCCAACAAGATAGGAGGGAAGAAAGTCTATGGTCCATGTAAACATTGCAGCAAAACTTCACATCTCTTCAAGGACTATTGGAGAAGGCCCGATGTTCTTTGTTCCTTCTGCAACAAAAGAGGTCATATTGATAAAATATGCAAAAGTAAAAGGAAACACTTGCAGCAGCAAAAGAAACAGCAAGCTAAGGTTCTAGAAGAAGAAACTCAGCAAGCAGAAGAAGAACTATTTGTTGCTAGTTGCAACACAACATGTTCTAACAATCAAGTGTGGCTCATTGACAATGATTGCACACATCACATGTCCTCTTGTCCATCAGTCTTCAAAACATTAGACAAATCTTATACAACCAAAGTTAGAATTAGAAATGGTGCCTTGCTTGAAGCACACAGAAAAGGCATAGTGACTGTCTCAACTCTATCAGGTACAAAATCCATCTCTGATGTGTTGTTTGTACCTGAAATTCATCAAAACCTACTTAGTGTTGGTCAATTGCTAGAGAAGAACTATACATTGAAGTTTGAAAACAATGGTTGCACTATTTTGGATCCAAAAGGAGATGTGATCATCAATGTTCCAATGAAAGCTAAAAGCTTTCCTTTAGAACTTAAGCAGATGACACACAAAGCCCTACCTATTGCCTATGATGAGTCCAATCTTTGGCATAAAAGATTAGGACATTTTCATTATGGTGGATTGCAAAAGATGCAAAGAAACCAGCTGGTGATTGGCTTATCAAAAATATCCAATTTAGGAGGAGTCTGTAATGTTTGCCAGCAAGGCAAGCAAACTAGACAGCCTTTCCCTTCCAATCAGGCCTAGCGAGCCAAGGAGAAACTCAATCTAATCCATTCTGATGTGTGTGGACCTATGTCTATAGCATCATTGAATGGAAGCAGGTTTTTCATCTTATTCATTAATGATTATACCCAATTTTGTTGGGTGTATTTTATGGAAGCTAAATCATAAGTTTCATCAATATTCCAAACTTTTAAAGTTCTTATTGAAACTGAGACAGGAGTCAAAATTAAATGCCTGAGGACTGATAATGGTACTGAATTTACCTCTACTGCCTTTGAAGAAATCTGTAAAATTTCAGATATAAGACATCAATTCACAGCTCCATATACTCCTCAACAAAATAGGGTATGTGAAAGGAGAAACAGAACAATCATGAAGATGGCAAGGAGTCTTCTTTACGAGAAAGGCATGCCAAAATTTTTTTGGGCTGAAGCTATCAACACTTCTGTATATCTTCAAAACAGACTCTCATCCTCAACCACTCTAGGGAAAACTCCATATGAGCTTTGGTTTGGTGCAAAACCTTCTGTACAGCATCTAAAAGTCTTTGGATGCCTTTGTTTTGTCTTGATACTGGATCAAAAAAGGCAAAAACTTGATCAAAAAGTCAAGGCAGTTGTGTTTATTGGCTATAGTACAGTTTCAAAGGCTTACAGAGTTTATGATGCAGAATTTAAAAAGATAATAATCAGCAGGGAGGTTAAATTCAATGAGGATCAAGGTTGGAATTGGAATGTTACTGTATCGGATGATCTGGATATCGATATACAACAAGTAAATCAACCTGAAATTACTAGTCATAACAGCTCAGATGAGGATACAGAGGATAATGCTCTTGATGATATACCTGTGAGGGGAACAAGGCTTCTCTCTAACATTTATGACAGAAGCAACATTGCTATCTCAAATCCAACGGATCATAATAAGGCTGTAAAATCAGCAGGTTGGAGGAAAGCTATGCAAGATGAATTCTGTGTAATTCAGAAGAACCAAACTTGGTTCCTTACACAAAAACCTAAAGATAAGAATATGATTAGAGTCAAATGGATTTACAGGACAAAGTTAAATGCAAATGGCAGCATCAACAAATTGAAAGCCAGATTGGTAGCCAAAGGCTACTTACAACAAGCTGGACTTGACTTCTCAGACACATTTGCTCCTGTTGCAAGGCTTAACACCATTAAACTTATACTAGCACTTGCTGCTCAAAAGGGCTGGAAAGTATATCATCTTGATGTCAAGTCTGCCTTTTTAAATGGTTATTTACAGGAAGATGTCTTTGTGGAACAACCAAAAGGCTTTGTGATTGAAGGAGAAGAAGAAAAGGTCTACAAATTGAGAAAGGCCTTGTATGGCCTTAAGCAAGCACCAAGGGTCTGGTTTAGCAGAATCAATAATCATTTGTTGCAGCTTGGTTTTGAGAAAAGCAAAAATGAAGCAACTCTATATGCCAAAGCTATAAAAGATCAAATTTTTATGGTATCTATCTATGTTGATGACTTGCTGGTAACTGGGAGTCATCCTAAATCTGTTTAGTAGTTCAAAAAGGAAATGGAGATGATATTTGAGATGTCTGATATGGGAGAATTGTCCTTCTTCCTAGGTCTTCAGGTGAAGCAATCAGGCCATGGCATTTTCATTTATCAAGGGAAATATGTCAGTGAAGTTCTCAAAAGATTCAATATGAGTGCTTGCAAGTCTGTCTCTACACCAATGGCTACAAATAAGAAGTTCAACAAGGATGATGGAGAAACAAAGATGAGTGAAGGACTGTTCAAAAGCCTCATAGGGTGTTTGCTTTATATTACTGCTTTTAGACCAAATATTGTTCAAGCAACAAACCTGCTTTCAAGGTTCATGCATTCTCCTAGCAAGAAGCATTATAGAGCAGGTAAAAGGATTCTCAGGTACCTCAATGGCACTCGAGATCTTGGCATCATGTTTAGCAAATCAGAACAGCTTGAGCTATCAGGATTTGTTGACAGTGACTAGGGAGGTTCTGTAGATGACATGAGAAGCACTTCTGGTTATTGTTTTACACTTGGTAGAGGTTTCTTTTGTTGGAATTCCAAGAAGCAATCAATGGTTGCACAATCAACTGCAGAGGCAAAGTACATAGCTGCCACTGCTGCAGTCAATCAAGCCATCTGGTCAAGAAGAATCCTTACAAACCTACAACAAACACCAGTACAACCAATAACTATCTTCTGTGACAACCAAGCAACCATAGTCATATCCAAAAATCCAGTACAACATGGGAGAACTAAGCATTTCAAGATAAAACTCCAATTTCTTAGGGAAATGCAGGAAAATGGAGAAATAAAGCTGGAATATTGTGAATCAGCTGTTTAAATTGCTGACATCTTTACCAAGGCACTACCTAAAGTTATATTTGAATTTTTAAGAAGGAAACTTGGTGTGTAATGATGCAAAACCAAGGAGGAGTATTAAAGTTTGGTTTTGAACATTGCTAGTTGGTCAAAGGAAGGTTACTGCCTTGTTGTAGTTAATTGCAATAGTATGGTAGACCATATGTAGCATGGTTTTTTTCTGGAAAAGCATGGCAAACCTGTCACAGTATGGGCAAGGTTGTCATAGACTTAATCAACAGCATAGGCATGGTCGAATTGTCTTTTTTGTACCTAACCATGTAGTCTATATATTTGAATGATAATACATCATCAGTGTGGTTCAAACACCATAAAATCTGTCCACTATTTTCTTCTTCCTGCTATTGATGTCTTTATCCCTTCTGCAAATCAATCAAAGGCAACATTGGAGTTAGCCTATTGGTTTGTTGTGGAACTAAGACAATATCACTGAATTATTGTTGTTATGGAATGCATTTTCTAATGGTCCTTGTAATATATTCTTAGATAAGTAGACTTGTTGAATGCCCGAAGGGAAATTTGAAGGTAGGCTTCCGACGATAGCATTGTTTAAAAGGTCCAGTACTCGAAGTGCATGCATATTTCCTATCCACTGTGGGAGCTTCCTACTGATGTTGTTGTGACTCAGATCCAATATAACAAATGAAGAGCTATTAAATAAACCGTTTGGGATTTGGCCTTGCAAACTGTTGTTTGAGAGCTTGAGTTGACTTAATATGAAGCAACTAGTGGCCAACTGCCGAGGCAACTCTCCTGATAATTTATTATTGGACAAGTCTAGGGATAGCAATAAGCTTATATTACCAAGAGAAAGAGGAATTCTCCCATTCAAACCATTTCCTGACAGATTTAATTCCTGCAAGTTTGGGAGTTGTGCTCTAATTAGTGCTGGGACATGGCCACGAAAGCAATTCTCTGAAATGTCCAAGTATTTTAAACTCCCATCAAATTAGCCATACAAGGAGGCAAGGTGTCGCTGAGATTACAGTTGACTAAATATAGGCTTTGAGATGGTTTAATTTGTATAAACTTGAAAATTATTTGGTAATATGATATTTAACCAAAATTAAGGAGGCATACATAAATACTAATTCTTGAATAATTTTTATTAAAGTAATTTTATTAATTAATTTGTAACACTTATTTTTTGATAGTATTTATTAATATTTAAAATTATAAAAAATTAAAAATTACATATTTTTTTAAAATTATAAAAAAATTATTTAATTTTTTCTTTTTATTTTTTATGATATAATTAAAAAATATATATTTTTATATTTATTTATTAAATCAAATGTTATATTAGTTTTATAATTATTTGTTATTTATTTTAATATTTAATATGTAGTAAATTTCTTTTTAAAAAATTATTTTTTCTATTTATATAAATCTAAAAATTATTTGATAATAAATAATTTAGCTAAAATTAAGGTAAATACAACTGCTAGCCGAGGGAGATTGATCGTACCTTCAGCTATAAGCATAGGGCCATTTAATTGACAATTATCCATGGAAAGATGCTCCAGCGATTTTAGGTTACCAATGATCTGCATCATGCTATAACTGAGAGTAGCACCAAACAAGTCTAGTGTTTTCAAACGCTTTAACAAGGCTAACCTAAGAAAATTGAAAAAAATTAAAAATTTATTATTAAAAAATATGTAAAAAATTAGAGAAATTAAAATTATTTTTTAATTAAAAATATTACTTATTATTTATAACTTTCTGTTTTATTAAATTAAATTATAATCATATAAATATTATTATTTTATAATTTTATCATTTAATTAATATTCGTGATGTAAGTATAATATAAATAAAATATGGTACGATTACTTAAAAAAAATTACAATTTAAAAAAAAGATGTATAACAAATAATTGTAAAGTAGATATAAATATTAAAATTTACCTTGAATAATTTAGGAAAAGTTTGGTGATTTCGAAGAGAAACTAGTGCCCCCAATACGTGGGAGAAAGTTATCATCCACAGTAAAATCATTCAAGAATAGCTCTTTGAGATTGTTCAAATTATTGGATCGTAGTAAATTTAGGTAAAATAATAAATTATATGAAATATAATCATAAAAATAAAAAATAAAAAATAAAAAATATAAATATTTTTAAATATTAAAAAATAATTCAATGATATTTTTTGTACATTACTAGATTCTAAGTAAAGAATCCTAAGCGATTGTAGCTCCAAGACTAAGGATACTACAATTGCTCCAGCTTTTATTGACTGTAAATGCCAAAAATATTATATTATGATCTCAATTTATGATAAGTAAAAGAAATATATGATATATAAGTAATTTTTGATTATAAGAAGTGGCCAAAAAAAAACAATATATGTATAGTGTAAGTAGTTTAAATGGGTAAATGATAGTTTAAATTAGTTTGTAGAATTATATTAAATAATTTTTAAAAATTTTTATTTTTAACAATACAAAATATAATAACATGTAAATACTCAATTTTTGTCATAAATATTTTTATAATTATTATTTATATTCTAAATTTTATTTTCAAAATTTTTTTAAAAAAATTATGTATTGTAATTGTAGTTGGAAGTTCCATTTGATTGAGATGGGCTAGGCGGGGGACTAGCCTTGGTGGCTGCTAGTCTTGTGTGTCATGGATCCATGGAGAATAATAACGCAATCAGAATAACTTTTTCGGAAAATAAAATTTATGAGTGAAGTGAGAAATAACAACAACAAAAAATTCAATATATTTGAATTTTACATTCAAGACCCCATTCAAAATAAAAGTTTCTCTATTACTAAATTAAATAATAATTTAAATAAATAAATTATATATATATATATATATAACTGAGAAGTCAAGGGACAATTGCTTCCCCCAATCCTCCGAATTCGTTCTTACTGAAAAATAAAAGTTTGGTGAAGATCAAGTATTATAATTTAATAATAATAAATTATTTATTATTATATCAAAAATTATGAATTTAAATTTTTATTAAAGCATTCTTTCTCGAAGTATGTTTTATTTTATAATATAATTCTTTCTAACCAAATTATTGTTTCGTTGCAGATGATTGTTGCCCAATTACAGCAATCGGCATCTATCCCCCAGAGAGACAGAGGGCTGTAACCATTTGGACTCGGACGAGGGAACGAAGACTTGATGTGCAAAAGAGCAACCATGACACCGAGTCCCCAACTCCTTCAATAACAAGACCAATATGACTGCCATCCATGACCTCATAGTAGCCACTGGCCCCATTTGTACGTTCCGAGCACCTCTTACTACACTTAGCTTAGTAATATTTGTTGCCATTGAGAGCAGTTCAGGGTCTGCTTTATATGGACGGAGACGGAGGTGCATTTACGTAATTTTAATGAACAGGTTCCAATACTTGTGAAAAATGCAACAAGCAAAATTTAAAACAAAATGTTCCTAAAGTAATTTTTAGTTTCCTTATAAAAATAATACTACCATATAAATTAAGAATAAAAATATTGTTTTATCAAAAATTTTTTGAAATATACTTTATTTTTATGGTTATAATTTTATAATTATCAAATAATGTTAATATTACAGATTATAAATTTTAATTTTACAAAAAATATTTTTTTAAAAGTAACATATATCATTTTTATTCTATAATTTTAGAAATAATTATTGTTACTAATTGTTATGTTTTATTTTTTTTAAGGAGTAAAGAGATTTTAAACTTAAATCTAATTACTTTAATTATATATATATATATATATATTTTTTTAAAATTTTATAAATTCATAAAATAATTAAATAATTTAATTTAAAGAATTAAAACATGTCATGCTGTTCGGTTCTGCCAACCGTCGACGATCACAATCAATTAGTCCAGTCTTCCCTTTGCGTTTCATTTGGATCCTCTTAAGTAAAATTCGTCCTGTAGGACAGTCGGTAAGTAACATCAACCTTTTAATTTCATTGACCTTGACTTGTTAATTTGGGTCTAATCTAGACACCCTCAATCCAAAAAAAAAATAAAGATTATAGAAAATATAATTAACTAATCTAATTTAAAGAATCAAAATATGTCATGTTGTTCAGTTCTACTCACCATTGACGATCACAATCAAGCAGTCTAAGTCTTCCCTTTGCGTTTCATTGGAGTTCTCTCACGTAAAATTGGTCTTGCGGGGCACAATAATTAACTAATTTAATTTAAAGAATTAGAATATGTCGTATTGTTCGGTTCTATCAATCACAATCATACAGTCAAGTCTTCCCTTTGCGTTTCATTCACGTAAAATTGGCCTTGCGAGGCACAATAATTAATTAATTTAATTTAAAAAATTAGAATATGTCGTGTTGTACCAATCATAATCGTACAGTCAAGTCTTCCCTTTGCGTTTCATTCAGGTCCTCTCAGATAAAATTGGTCTTGCGCAGTTGGTGGGTAACATCAACCTTTTAATTTCATTGATCTTAACGGTCTAGTTAACTAAATTTGGGTTTAGACACGCTCAATTCACAAAAAAAAAAAAAAAAAAAAAAAAAAAAAAAGATTATAGAAACTTACATTTGGGTTAGAAGCTTTCTATGGTGGATTGGCCCAATAGTTAGCAACGGGTGATGCAGAGTCCACTCCTTCAGAAGCCTGCACAAAAAATGACAGTGTGCAAATGATTTTTTTTTGGTGGCCTAAAAGTAGGTTGGAGCCTGGGCAGAACGTTATAAAAGGAAGTCCATCCCCATTTCAAAAGAGAGTTCATATTTGTTTGGTTCTGGGCCGAACGTTATTAATGAATCAATAAAAGAAATATCATAAAAAGGTCGTCGGTCCCACATCTCCAGCGTTGAATAATTTGGTTATTGCCTACAAAATATGTTCTTTTTTTTTTATTATTGATAAGATAAATAATTTGCAAGATAGGAAGACTTAAGAAAGAGGGCCTACAATGTCTCCTTGTCTCTCTTGCAGGAACTTCTGATAGAATTTTTTGGCTAATAAATTTTATTCTTTGTCACCTAATTGATCACATTCATATAAAAACTCTTTTTATTTGGCCTTTCTTAACATCCATTTTTTTAATGGGCAATTGTAAATGTGATTGTTTTACCAGTTTATTTTATAAATTAGAAGGAAAAGGTTTTAATTTCAGCAATGCCTTTTTAGATTTTTTTTTCTTACTACTTTCTTTTAGTTGCCTGGCACAGGATATTGTGTAGAAATTTTCTTAAATTAATTTGTTTATGATTTCTTTTTTTGTGGTTTTTTTTATTTTTCTTTTTTTAATGTTCTAGTTTTCATCTTTTAATAATATTTTATTAAATTTTTTTTTTCATTGGGTGAGTATGGGGATAAATAAAAGAACAAATGCAACATCTTTTCTTTGCATTTTGGGTTGCTTTGTTTTTTTGAAAAATATAGTATATTAGGAATATTTTATTTTTTATTAATGAATCTTTTTCTTAATTTTTTAGTTTTTTATTTTTATTTTTTCTCAGAAAACTAATTTTTTGGTTTCTTTTCTTTTTAAAAAAATGTATGGATTTTGTCATTATTGTTAGGATTACTTTAATGTGTATTTTTCTTAACTCGTTCTATTTGTAAGTTCAAAAGATTAATTTTTTTTGATATTTTATTTTTTTATTTATAGTTTTAATTTTTATTATCAAATATTTTATTTTTATAAAAATTAATATAAAATTTACTCCTTTTTCTGTGTATTTAATTTTATTTTA
>JAGSHU010000249.1:0-10367 GCA_021533255.1 Ceriops tagal | reverse complement strand
TAGAAGAAGGGTAGACACAGTAAGTGACACTCTTTGTATTGTACTTGCTTAGTAATTGCAATAGTGAAAGGAGTAGAGGATTAAGACATCCATTGTAACTGGAATTCTCAAGTATAGTGGATAGTCTCGGTAAGGGAGAGTCCCTACCACCGTGGATGTACGTCACGTTGACAGAACTACGTAAATCTCGTGTGTCCTTAATTTGCTTTACGTTCTGTGTTTTGAATTGAGTTGTGAATGCAGCTAAAGTATCAGCCAACCCATAACCTAATGAAGACCTAAACAAGAACATCCGAATTGTTTATTAGGCAAGGTGTCTGAAAGGTGACTTTGGAGATTATTGTGATTAGTAGGTAGCAATAGATCTACCTTAGTCGAGTCTGAGAAAGAGTTCGCTTTTAAGAAGAAGTTGAAGTTGTTCACTTACCTGCGAATTGCGAATTGTGGTGATACTGATTCACCTCCCCCCTCAGTATCACAAACTAATAGATCCTAGGGAGAAGTCAGGAACTTCACACTAAAATCTCTTTTTATATTTATAATTATACATTAGAATTAAGCACTTATTTTTGAAAATTAGCTAGTTTTATTAAATATTTTTATCAATTTAATTTTCTTTATAATAATAACTTTTTGTAATTTCAATTATGTATGTTAATAACTATAAAGTTAAATAAGTTATTTATGAAAAGCTTGAGGCTCAGTTCGATAAATAATAGATAATGTTAAACTCATAAACTAAACAAATTAAGCTCGCGAGGTTAAAAGAAACCTCCACTCACTCTATCATCCACTTCATGTCTTGTGTCTTTATCTTGCATTAATCGCTTACCCTGCTACTAAAGCAAATTATTTCTAACAATGAGACGCACCTTTTTGATCAAATCTCAAGTGAAAGAATGAGACATAACCAAGTAAAAATTGACCTATAAATATTTGTATTATGGTGTGTAGAAAAAGGATTTTTTGTGAATTAAGTGTAAACATTGAATAATAAGAGTGTTAAAAAAAAGAAGATTTTTTAAATATTTAATATTTTTTAGATTTTTTAATATATTTTGTATTTTTCTTATTTATTATATTGTAATTTTTTTAATTTTTTGTGAAATGCCATATAGTCAATTTTGGACACATTGAAAATTATTGTCTCTTTACTTAAAAAAAAAAAGAAAAAGGAAAGTTATTTTATCTTTTCTAAAACTAACTTCACTTTTTTAAGGACCCTTTTTTTTTTTACTTTTTCAAAAGGTATATAAAAATAGGATTTCTTTTTTATATTGTAATAAATCTTTGTTATGCCATATGTCCTTTTTTTAAAACAAAAAATAACACTTTTCTTTGGCACAATTCTGGCTTATTAATATTGGTTTTTTATTTTTTTTTAATCAAACAAATAGTGTAATTGTAAAATGCCTAATTGTTTTCACGTTGAAATGTTGTAAAAAATGAGACAATTATATATATACATATTATGCATGTGCAAAGAAATAAAATCATTCTGATTAATGTGCATAAATATTATTTTTTCTTTTCTAGATAAGAGAATACAATATGATTCAGATGCATGGACAATAAGAATTCAAGGAAGTTCATCCAAACATGTTTAAAGTACCTTCACACTTACATTGTTAAAAGCATGTAAAAAGAATATTATTTAAAAGTTGAAAGCTTGAGAAAGACTCCTCAATAATTAAAGTTGTATGTGAAATAAGACATTACATTACAATTATGGTCCTTTAGTATATAGAATTAAGATATACAAGTACAATTGAATTTATTAAATGCTCATTAAATTTATTTTTTCATGGCTAAACTTAGGGCATTTGCTTAAACCTTTACTTATGTATAGAAAGAAAGCTTTTGAGAAGTGATATTAGAGGCTAATTCCTTGGTAGCAATAATCATCAAGAGATTTTAGTTCAAATCAAAAGTCGAAATATCTAGATTAAAAAACACAAGTTTTCTTTCATGATCACAATCGTCTTTAATAATTTGATATGTAGCACCCTTTAAAAAATTAGTTTTACCCTTTTTTATTTTTCACTTTTGCAATTTATAAATCTTTCAAATACTTTATCTTGAAAAATTATTAAATCCAAATTAAGACACAGAGAAAAAACTTACAAATGAATTAATTTGAAAATAAAATTGAACCCAAATGCATTATTGATGATCCTTCTCGTCTTCCTTGAAAATAATTGAGAGAAGTAGCAAGTAGAATTTTAAGGATCAAACAACAATAGTTCCTAAATTGCATAAATGTTAAAATGTAGAGAAAAGTACAAACCTGTGCAAAGTGCAACTTGACTACTATAAACATAGTTGATGCCACAAAACTGAAATCATGGTTCACTAATTTGGATATTAGGAACGTGAGCAATCTTAGGTCAATCCTTATGCATCAATTATTCCTTGTTGCTTTTTGTTGGAAAACCTGAGGTAAACTATCTATCAATAACATTCCTAACTCAATCTACATCTGTATACTTTTAATGTTCAAATGACTATGCTTTTTAAACATAAGCCCTTTTCCTGGGGCTGACTTTAAGTACCTCACGATCTGATACATTGCATTCATATGATTTGTATTGGGATTTTGCATAAATTAACTCCCCAAACTAATAAAGTATTCAATGTTTGGTCTAGTATATGACAAGTATATCAATTTTCCCACTAGTCAATAATACCTTTTCTTGTCCATTGAACTTAAATCCAAACTTTGCCCCAATCAATGATGTTGAATTATGAGAGTCTTTACAAGTTCTTAATCTAGCATTCTTATCACTGCTAAAAGATATAGAACATATTTCCTTTATGAAAGAAAGATGTCTCATTTCAATCATACCACCTTGATGCTTATGAAATATTTCAACCAATTAAAATTTTTCATATCAAACTCTTTTGCAAGTTGTTTTTCTAACTTAGAGATTTCCTTTGTATCATTTCTTATGATTATCATATCATCAATATAAATAATAAGCGTTGTCACCATTCCTTTGCTATGTTTTAAGAATAAAGTGTGGTATGTATGACTTTTTTATAGTTATATCTCTTCATAGCCCCATTAAACCTTCCTAACCATGCTCTTAGGATTGTTTTAGACCATACAATGCCTTTTATAGTTTACACACCACATGAGTTATTTTTTATGCTTAAAAACCTAGTGGAATATCCATACACATTTTTTTTTTTACTAAACTCTTATAGAGGAAAGCATTCTTGACATCAAACTTGTGTAATGGCTAATCAACATTTGCCATAAGAGATAAGAGGACTTGAACAGTATTTAGTTTTGCCATTTGAGAGAATATTTCTCAATGATCAACACCATATGTTTATGTATATCCCTTTATAACTAGTTTAGCCTTATATCTTTGTATTAAGTCCTTTGCCTTATATTTGATTAAAAAAACTCATTTATATTTCACTAACTGTTTTCTCTTTAAGGATAGATACTATTTCCCAAGTACTATTTTTCTATAGTGCTCCTATTTTCTTTTTAATTGCCTTTGTCCATTTTGGATCCTTTAAAGCCTCATTTACAATGGATGGAATATGTTTAGAGGATAATTGGTTCGCAAACTTCTCAAGTGATGTTGAAATAGTTACCAATCAAGTATCTTACCTTTTTATTCTTTACATCAAGAGAATATCAATTTGGTTGCACTCTATGATTATACCTAAAAGGCAATTTATATCCACTAGAATAATCATTAGCGTCATCAAGAAAAGAGTTTGTACTTTGTACCATAGGATTATTTTATAGAGATTAGTTGTATACTATAGAATAGGTATTGTCAAAAAAAAGGTTGTTCAAGACCTTTTAAATGAATCAATTCACCAATACCTTCTTGTCTTGTCAAAATAGTATCTTATAGTGAAAAGTGCTCTTGTTCACTTAGTTTTATTGAATTTGTTTTCAGGTAAGAATTATCAAAACTAGGCCAAACCTTCCATCCTTCCATCATACTATTAGATCCCTTTATGGATGTTTCTAAACTTTCAAAAAAATTTTCTATGTTCATGAAAGTAACATCCATAAAAATATACCATCACTTGGTGCTTAAATCAAAGCATTAGTATCCTTTCTAATGGGCTCCGTACTCCAAAAAAACACACTTAACTGCATTAAGATCTAATTTAGTTCATTGATTTTTATGAAGATGAAATAAGCTACAAATTGAAAGATTTTTGGTGAAAGCATAAAACAAATGGAAGAGCCACATGTTGTGAGAGTTTATATAGGCATTTTAAAGTTCAATACCAATAATGGCTTCTTGTTCAACATATAGATTGCCATAATTATTGCTTCAACCTAAAATTGTCTAGGTACATTTGTTGAAATTAAAAAACTCTAGTTGTTTTCAGGATATGCTTGTTTTTCCTCTCAGTAATGTCATTTTGTTGGGGGGAGGTTTAAGAACAAGTTGTTTTATAGAACATATCATATAACTTAAAGTATTTCTGAAACTCATTGTTGATATATTTTCCATCGTTATCTAATCTTAAAATTTGAATTTTATTAGAAATTTGGGTCTTGACCATATTGTGGAATAAACAAAAAATAATAAACACTTCACTATTATTCTTAATAACATAAAGCCAAGTTATGTGTATGCAATCATCAACAAATATCATGAATCATTTAATACTACATTGTATCATAATCAGTGTTGGCCCTCACAAATCTAAATGGATCAATGCAAATGGCTTTTGGCACTAAGTAGTACTAAATAAAAAGGAAACATGATGACTTTTAGCTAGTAAACAAGTTACACATTTGAACTATGACCCCTAGAGACCTAAAAATAAACTTAGGTATAAGGACTTCATGTATAGGAATGATGGGTGTCCTAATCAGCAATGCCACAATCAAACTTGCTCTTCTTTGCTATTTACTTGGTTCATTTTATATCCTTGTTTGAGTGAGAATTTATCAACATAGTATAGCCCTTTTTGCTTAGTATCACAATCAATAATCTCTTTGATGAAAATATCGTGGAACAAACAAAAGGTGGGATAAATTAGTACACAACAATTTAAATTCTCAATTATTTGTCTTATAGACAATAGCTTATTTTTAAGAGATGGAACTAAAAGTGTGTTTGAAAAGGGAAGCGAAGATGACAATTTTATTATCCTAGCTCTAGTAACAAATACTTTACACCATCAGCATTTGTAACATAGGTTCTTTTTGGTTTGGTTGGTTTTAAAAAATCTTGTTCATTGAACATTATATGTTTTGTAGTTCTTGAATCATTAATCTAACTATGTTTACTTAGTTCTTTAGAGATTTCTAGGTCACAAGATGTTATGTTAAAGACATCTGCTTGATGAGAGAAATTACCTACCTTGACTCTTTTTTCTTAAGGTATAGGTAAAGTTGTGGTTATATTTTGGTGTTTATTAACGAAGCTAGACTTTGATTGTCTCTAACCCCATTACCTTGCTTTCTTAAATTTTAGTTTACGCCACCACTTTGAGTATCCATAAAGTTTGAAGTAGGTCATTTAAGTATGCTTTGGAATTCCATAGTGGGTAAATCCTTTTTCATTTCCTTGTATTTTTGGTTTGGAGGCATTAAGCCCTCGACCACCTAATGGCTCAAGGGATGGTTGTTTCAATTTTCCTTTAGATATCATTACGACTCTTAGAATAGGATTTCTGTTCCTTTTGGTTAACATCATGGCTTGCTGAATATCTTCTTGCTGAACAATAACATATGCTTTCTTTATTGTGGTAAACAATTGGAGTTGAAGGACATTTCCTCCAATTTTATCAAGCTAATCATCTAGCCCACCCAAAAAGGTATAAAGTCTATCTGCTTGGATGATATCATTATGCTTCTTGTTGTCCACTTCACATTTCATTAGATTTGGATATTAAAAATCAATTTCCTTTCATTAAAGGGTATTGAAATATTTTTCAATAGGGCCTCCTCCTTGCTTCACTTTCATCAACTTTCTCTTGAGATCATATACTAGTGAAGCATTTATACCATAAAAAAAGGCCATGGCTATGACATCCTATACTGTCTTGATCAACCATCCTTTTACTGCTACATTTTTTGTCTTCCATTTCCTAAATTTAGGATCCATTTCTTGATGTTGTGGAATATCTTTATTTAAATAGCCTATCTTATCTTTGCCTGAGATGTATGTCACAACAACTGGGAACACAATTCCTAGTTATTGCCATTTAGCCTGATGCCGATAGTCATTGTTATTGAGTTTTGGTTTAACATCTATGTTGTTCCTACAGCCTTGTATGGGTTGTAATTGTTTTCAACTAGGTTTAAGTGTGCAAGAAAGTAAAGCCACATGGAAGGACAAGAAAGTAAATCCGTTGCATAAGGGCAAGAACATAAATCCACCGAATAAGGGCAAGACAGTAAATTCGCCACAAGTAAGCCTTATTAGGATTTCATGGAAGAGAGTATATAAAGACTTTGGAAGACAAAACTAGGGTAAGGCCAACATAATTGAATACACAGCAACACACAAAAGTGTATAGATGGCCATATAGAGAAAACAAAAAAAACACAACATACGACCAAAGCACATCGATGATAAGGGAACGACAGAATAGGGGACGGCAAAATAGAAAAGAAGCAGTCGTCGTGAACAGTGTAGCCGTCGAGTGAACAGTAGCCCCACAGTGAAGCCGTCGGACGAAGAGAGAGAAAATACTTGGAAGAGAGAGAAGAGCCATCAGACGAAGGAGAGAAAAAGGGAGAAGAGGAGCAGTCATTGGAACAAGCTGTCAACGGAAAGAGAGAGAAAACGAAGCCACTGGTCAGAAATAGGAGAGGTTGGTAGATTGAGCAAATCGGAGCAAACCGTGTGATGGCAAGAGAGAGAAACCCATGAGGAACGGCACACCAGCGGTTGGCGAGGAGACAGCACGACACGACAAGAGAGAGAAATGGGTTGACATGGCTGGACGGTGAGAGAGAAAGCACGACATGGCTAGAGAGAGAAACGGGTCGACGGCAAAAAGAGAGTGGACGATCAACGGAAAACCAGATAGAGACAGTCAAAGGTGGGTGGATGGCAAAGACATATACGACCAAATCAGAGTGATGGAGAAGGAGAGGAAAAACCTGACAAGGCCAAAAGCAGACCACCGGGGAAGGAGAGAAACACGGCCAAAAATAGCATCGACAGTAAAGAGAGAGAAAAACAGAGAGGTGGTCGATGAACAGTGACCGACAGAGAAGGGAGAAAATCTGATACGGCCAAAGGAGGTGAGAAACGGATAGGTGAGGCATGAGACAGTGAGATTGTGGGGCAAGGAGATGGGTGAGACCATGAGACGGTGAAAGCAGGAGTTGTGTGAGACAATGTATAGAAGAAATTTGGCGAAGTATCGAAAAGAGCTCAACATATTTCCAGATTTCTTCAAGAGAGGTTAGAGAGCGTTGTGGTGAACTTCTAAGCAGAAGTAGAGCAGCCTTTTAATTCAACAGAAGTAAGACAAGTTAGAAGAAGGGTAGACACAGTAAGTGACACTCTTTGTATTTGTACTTGCTTAGTAATTGCAATAGTGAAAGGAACAGAGGATTAAGACATCCATTGTAACTGGAATTCTCAAGTATAGTGGACAGTCTCGGTAACGGAGAGTCCCTACCCCCATGGATGTACATCACGTTGACGGAACCACGTAAATCTCGTGTGTCCTTAATTTACTTTACATTCTGTGTTTTGAATTGAGTTGTGAACGTAGCTAAAGTATCAACCAACCCATAACTTAATGAAGACCTAAACAAGAACATCTGAATTGTCTATTAGGCAAGGTGTCTGAAAAGGGGACTATTGTGATTAGTAGGTAGCAATAGATCTACCTTAGTCGAGTCTGAGAAAGAGTTTGCTTTAAAGAAGAGGTTGAAATTGTTCACTTACCTGCGAATTACGAATTGCGGTGATACTGATTCACCCCCCTCTCAGTATCACAAACTAGTAGATCCTAGGGAGAAGTCGGGAACTTCAATTGGTATCAGAGCACTGGTTCACCAGTTTGAAGCTTAACAGCTTGGTGTACTAGTTTGAAGGGATCTAGAAGTTTGACTTGTTTAACATACTGAGAAATGGAAGCCGGTACCAGCATTAGCACCACTTATAGCAAGAAGGTTCCAATCTTCAACGGAACTAACTACCATATATGGAGAGTAAGAATGCAAGTGGTATTTGCAACCATGGGCATGAACGTGGTGAAATGCGTATAGGAGGATTTTGTGGCTCCGGAAGAAGGCAAAGATCCAACCCTATAGGAGTTAAGGCAGTTTGAGATAAATGGGAAGGCCTCAAATGTGATCATTTTAGCATTGAAAGATGTTGAGTATGCTAAAGTTATGGACTACAAATCTGCTAAGGAGATATGGGACAGATTGTAGAAAGTCTATGAAGGTGATGGCAGAATGAAGGAGGCTAAGCTTTAAGTGTTCAAGGAGAGATATGAATCTATCAGATTGTAGAAGAATGAGACAGTTCAAGAGTTCTTCACCAGGGCTATTGATGCTGTAAACGACCTAAGAAGTCATGGGAAGAATAAGAAGGACTCATTGATTGTGAAGAAAATTTTGAGAATTCTCCCTGAGAGGTTTGCCTCAAAGATAGCAGCCATAAAGGAGAGTAGAGATCTCAATTCTATGTCTCTGCATGATTTCCAGTGCAATCTCATTGCATATGAGATGAGGATAAAGTTAGCTGAAAGCTCTGCAACAACGAAGGTATCAAAGGAGGCAGCTTTCAAAGCTATGAAGCACTTGAAGATAAAAGAAGAAGAAGAATCATCCAGTGAGGATGATGATGACAATGAGGAGGAAGATGCAGACTCATTAGATGAGCATGCCTTTATAGTATCAGCTCGATGTGGTAGTTCAACTTCTGAAGAGGAAGAGGAGAGTGATAAAGAAGAGCCAGATCTTGAAGCTGAGCTGGAAGTAGCTTCAAATAAGATAATCAAAAGGGGTAGAACCATAAAAAGGTTAGAGGCTCACATAAAACAAGTTGAAGCAAAGTCTAAGGGCTAAACATATTGACTTGAAGAGAAGATTTGAAGAACAAATCAAAATATATGAAGACCTTACAATAAAGCTTGGCTCAAGGACTTCAACAATTGAAGAAATGGAGATAGAGTTGCTAAGACTTCAGCAACAACTCAAAAAGAGTGAAGAGGACTTGTAGAAACTTAAAATGATAGGAGAAACAAGTTCTACAAAAGGAGAGAAGAATGTAGAGAAAGTGCAGCAATTTGAGGCTACATTGGCTAAAGAAAATAAGACTTTGCCACAGAAGTTGAAAGAGAAGGCTGTGACTCAGGTGAACATAATTGAAGAAGAGAAGATAGTTATCAAACCAAAGCCAGGGCCAAAAATGATGTATGTGGTTAAAGAGTAGCAGCCCATAGCTGCTACGTCTTAGAAAAAAATGAAAGTCAACTAGCAGAGGGCTATGGTTGACCAGAAAAAGAAGAAGGAGGTGACTGATATGAAAGTCACACAAGAAAAGAAGCCAGTTACTTTGCCTACACAACAAGTGATGAACAAAAGAAGATAAGCTATGATCAGACCCAAGAAGAGGCAGTTTCAAGGTCATTGCCTTTATTGTGGAGTTTGGGGTCATGAGGCGAGTAATTGTTGATGGAGAAGGCCAGTATATGTCTCCAACTTGAGAAGATACGATGTTGCATACAGGGGGAGACAATACAAAACTCAGAGAAGAACACTTGTCGTGAGTTCTTGCACATACTGTAAAAAGTAAGGACATATTGACAAGGAGTGTTGGTGGAAGCCCAAACTAGTGGTTTCAAAGAACAAGTTTGCTGTATTGGCAGACTTGGAATAGTGTGAAAGGTGCAGACAGGATGGCCATAATGCCAAGAGATGCATGACACTTCTCCCTGAGCAAGAGAAGGCACTCAATGGCATAGTGAAAACAAGTGGTGCAGTCAAAGTTGAGAAAAAAGAGAAAGCTATCTTCCAGCCAGTTCAAAAGAAGGAATATAGAGCAAAAAGGGAGGTGGCTAATATAGCTGAAATTGCACTCAAAGCTGACTACAAGGATAAGCAATGGATCCTTGACAGTGGATGCACTTCACATGAAGTTCCCGACTTCTCCTTAGGATCTACTAGTTTGTGATACTGAGAGGGGGGGTGCATCAGTATCACCACAATTCGCAATTTGCAGGTAAGTGAACAACTTCAATCTCTTCTTAAGAGCAAACTCTTTCACAGACTCGACTAAGGTAGATTTATTGCTACCTACTAATCACAATAGTCCCCAAAGTCACCTTTCAAACACCTTGCCTAATAGACAATCTAGATGTTCTTGTTTAGGTCTTCGTTAGTTTATGGGTTGGCTGATACT
>JAGSHU010000248.1:0-10451 GCA_021533255.1 Ceriops tagal | reverse complement strand
TTTTTTTTTGAATTTTATGACTACAAGGTAACAATGTTTGCTGAAATACACTTTTCAAAGAAAAAATAAACTTATTTTAGTTTAATCTTTACAATAAACATTACACAAGTCATTCAAAAAACAAAAAAAAAAATAAATATTATAAGAATATAATAACCAAATTTATGATATTGTTTTGAGTATCAAAGATAGATGATATAAATTGGATTTATATTATGATGTTGCAACTTAGTCTCCAAGATTTGCAAAATTTTTATTGTGTTTTTCAATAAAATATGTATAGCATGTCTTTATTAACTCATAACAAAATTATAATTAAGTCATCATAATGGATGTATATAGAGCTTCAAGTTGTATTCTTTGATTGACTAACGAAAATTCAAAGTCACCAGTCGCATTGGAAGTTAAGCTTAACATGTTGGTGCCCCAAGCATCTAAGGTGGAGCTTTTATTTTGGATCAATAATGGGATAACTAATCACGGTATTATTTTTAATTAATAGACAAAAAATGGAGATACGTATGGTTGTGTAGATTTCTAGGAACAACCTGTATTTGAACCAAAAATAGAATAATGACAATTAATATGATTCTTTCCGTTTCAAAATTTGTAAAATTCAACTATTTAATTAAAGAATTATTTTTATATTTAAATTTTTTTAAAAAATTTTGTAATAATTCAATTAAATTTTTTTTTATTTTCATAAATTTTGTTCAATTTCTTAAATAATAAACTAAAATATTTTTCAAACATATGTATTATTATAATTTAAAAATATATAAAATATTAGTGACCTAACTTAATTTACGTTACTTGTATTATTAAATTCAAGTAAATTTTATTGCAAAAATAAATATTAATCTTGTTATGGGTGATAGAACATTAACACCAATTTTAATGGGTTTAAGATTATCCATTACGTTTTTTTATATATTTTTTTTACCTCTTGCTTTTTCAGTAGCTCAATGAAAGTTTAAAATTTGTAACAAGTTCAAATCCTGATTCTTTTCGTCACATGAAAGAAGCTATTTCAAGGAAGATCATGGTATAAGTTAAGAAAGAGAAGTTTTACAACTTCACTACGGAGAACGAGGTCACAGATCCTTCAACTTGTTCAATTTATTTTTGATAGCCACGGGATTCCTGCTCCAAGGTGAGTAATTTTTCCTCAAAGATGTACATTTCCTTTTGTTTTACACGTTCTTGCTATACCAGTTAAATCTGAGAAATGGACATACAGGAATTTGTGGTTTTAACTTACAGTTTGTTCCCAATTGTTCTGCCTCATGCAGTGTGGCTTAAGTCAAGGTGTCTTAATGTTTTCACTAACTCGTATAGCGCCCGTGACATTTCTTTTTATGTCAATTGTACACACTTTTTGGTCCACTTGTTAGAGCATGCAATCTGGATTATCTAGTATGTTATTCTTTTGATCTTTGGTTTTTATTATAGATAATACTGCTTTAGTTAATTGATATCAATCTCTTTAGAAGGACAACTGGTCCAACTAGACAATCAACTAGAGGAGGATGGTGAGAGGACGGAAGTAGTCATAAGAACTTCTAGTTAAGCATAAAATCTTGCACACAAAATTGAAGAAGTACATTCCCATGAAAAATTTATGAACATCAAAAAATCTGAATAAAGATTTCACATATGCTCTCGTCCAAAACAAAAAAACAAAGAGCCAAAATGATTGTACATTTGCTTTTCTTAAAAAATTTGGAGGAATTTATCTCTATTCTGTTCAATTTAGGAAGGACAATGCTGCAGTAGATCGAATATTTGAAAAATACTGCCCTGTACCTTTTTCCAGTAATCATTTGCAAGTTTGCTCTAGTGTTTGTATTTATTTGCCAGTAACAACAGATCTTATTGATCCTCGCTACATTTTGCGTTGCTTGTAGTCTTAATTTCTTTTATGTTACATATGCATTTTTTGAAGGAATTTTTAGGTGGACAGGACGGTCTGCTGACAAAGTCAGTCAAGAAGTTCCATGGGAAGAATTGGAAGACAATGGGCGAGGATTGAGCATTTCTCATGATTGATTCATTATTATGCTCTCGCCAATCATACATCTTCTTTCCCTTACCCTCCAAGGTGCAAAGTTCTCTTGCTCTTGACAGTTGGGACAAGAACCTCACTTAACACGGCAGTTGACAGTATGTGACAAGCACAACCATCCTTGCTGATTCTCTTCTATGTTTTCATATCCAATTAATACATTTTGAGAAGTTTAAGATAAAACATTATGTTTTCTAGTAAAGAATATTTTTTGACCGATTTTATGATAACTTTGGAACTCCCTTGTTGCACTTGTATTCAATTTGGACGATATGTAATTCTACATATTCTATTTAATTAAATCATAAGATTTATTTTTTATTTTGTGATTATTATAAATTAAATGTAATGATTAACTTCTCCTTTTGTAAGCAATTTTTAAAATATAAAATGAGTTGGATTGAATTTTAGATCAATATTATTTATTTTGTTGAAAATATTTAATTCTAACACATAATGATATTTTTTTAGAATATGAGAAATTCAATGAAATTCTTGAATTCTGAAAATTGTAAGCAATATAATTATTTGAATAAAATTAGATTTTACAAAGTTTTCCATTCAAAACAATTGTTGGAAAAATTAAACACACTGTTTTCTAGAGATATAATTTCTCTTTATATATATCTAGAGAGAGAGAAAAATCTATTTGTAAGATAAGAAAAAAGTAGGTAAAAGTGAAAAAGAGAAACTTGGATAAAAAGGATATATTTTTATTTGGTAACAAATGAAAAAATGGATAGGAATAATGATATTAATTGTGACGTTGATGAAAATTTAGTGGTATATGTTAAGATAAGAAAAAAAATGCATAAAAGTAAAAAAAGAAACTTAAGGAAAAAGGATATATATCATTGTTTGGCAATGAATAAAAAAAGATAGGAATAATGATAATAATTGTGACGTTGATAAGAATTTAGCAATATATAGTAAGATAAGAAAAAAGCGGGTAAAGACATAAAAAGAGAAACTTGAGTAAAAAGTATATATATTTGTTTGGTAACAAACAAAAAAAAGACAGGAATAATGATATTAAATGTGGCGTTAATGAAGATTTAGTAGCATATAAAAAGTTCTCACATATTAAATTTAGCAAATAAAAATTTTTCGCTTATATATTTTTTGGAAACCGAGGAGTTAAAAACAAAAATCCTTATTGTAATCAAAACCACAGAAGACAATGTTCCTATCCTTGACTCGCTAGGAAACACAATCGAAGATACAGTAACTTTTCTCATACTTACAATCTCATTTCATTTCATTAGAAACCCTTCTCACATCAAAGACAAATGTTGAATTACTCAACAATCTTAAATTGAAAAAATTCTCTAAGTTTCAAAACTACAAAACCACTTTTCTTACCAAAATTATGCTTAGAGATGATTCTAACTAACCTTTCTAAAAAGAAAAATTTTTGGCAAGACTTCCTACTTTTTCAGGAGAAAAAGTTAGAAACACTTTGAAAAATGCCTTTGGAAATCCTATTATGTATTTCAATCTAACTTATGGACAGTTAGTATGCTATACACAAAAGGAAGGATATGTCAAAACCTGAAACTCCAAAAACACTTGAAATGGGAACTTAAGCAATCTTGTTTTGAGGGAGGTACGTTCTATCAACAATTCATTTAGGGTTTCCTAAGTTTTCTGAATCTTTAAGATCCAAAAAGAAGTCTTATTCCAAATCTTTCAAAACTTTTACAAAACCAAACAAATTTCCTTTTTACTCCAAACCAAGGAAAACCCCATAACAAAAAAAAAAACTCTCTTTTTCTAGAAGCTTGAAAGATATCACTTGCCATCGATGTGGGAAAAAAGGTCATATTGCAAAATATTGTAGAATTTACATAAAAAACTCAAGGAATTAAACCTGGAAGAGGAAACAATTCCAAAAATCCAAAACCTATTTGTTACTAACTTTGAATCTGAACCTACAAGTAGCACAAATGAGAAATCAAAACAAATAGATGAACTTTAGATATCTTTATCAAAAGTTGAGACATATCCAAAACAAATAAATATGCTTACTAAAGATCAAGAGTTACTACTTGATATTATTAAGCATATTACTGATTCTACTTTACAAAAGAAATACCTCGAAAAAATTTATGAAAACCCTTCAAAACTAATTCAAAACACTTGAACACCCAAACTTGGTAAGGTTCCTTATAATTTGACTGAAATTCTTTAAAAAAAAAAATTCAAAATCCTTTAATCTAACTCTTCAAGACCTTTAAAAAGAAATCAAAACTATCAAAATTGAGCTCAAAGAAAACCAAAAAAGGGTAGAGGAAGCCATACAATTTCTTTTCTTAAAATGTTATGAAATCTTTGAACTTGAAAAACAAGAAAAACCAAAGGAATCCTAAAACATTGAAAACATAGAAAAAATTCTAAAAGATTTTTTATTTGCTCTTGAGCAGGTAACTTCTCGAAAATACTTGATAAAAATTTCTCTTATTTTTTCTAATGATTGTAAAATTAACACTATTACTCTTTTTGACACTGGTGCAAATTTAAATTGTATTAAATAAAGCATAGTGCCAAAATGGTTTCAAGAAAAAACAAATGAAAAATTGTCTGCTGCAATTAATTCCAAAATGGTAATTTCTAGTAAAACTACTACTTTTGTTGATAAAGTTCCCGACTTCTCCCCAGGATCTACTAGTTTGTAATACTGAGAGGGGGTGAATCAGTATCACCACAATTCGCAATTCGCAAGTAAGTGAACAACTTCAACCTCTTCTTAAAAGTTAACTTTTTCTCATACTCAACTAAGGTAGATCTATTACTACTTACTAATCACAATAGTCCCCAAAGTCACCTTTCAGACACCTTGCCTAATAGACAATACGGATGTTCTTGTTTAGGTCTTCGTTAGGTTATGGGTTGGCTGATACTTTAGCTGCGTTCACAACTCAATTCAAAACACAGAACGTAAAGCAAATTAAGGACACACGAGATTTACGTGGTTCCGTCTACGTGATGTACATCCACAGTGGTAGGGACTCTCCCTTACCAAGACTATCCATTATACTTGTGAATACAGGTTACAATGGATGTCTTTAATTCTCTGCTCCTTTCACTATTGCAATTACTAAGCAAGTACAATACAAAGAATGTCACTGTGTCTACCCTTTTTCTAACTTGTCTTGCCTCTGTTGAATTAAAAGGCTGCTCCACTGCTGCTTAGAAGTTCATCGCAACGCTCTCTAACCTCTCTTGAAGAAGTCTGGAAATATGTTGAGTTCAATGCTTCACCAAATTCCTTCTCTACGTTGTCTTACACAATTCCTGCTTTCACTGTCTTACAATCTCACCTGTCTCCTTGTCTCACGATCTTACTGTCTCACGGCTCACCTGTCTGTTTCTCTCTCTCTTGTTGTCCAGTCGAATTTCTCTCTTCCAGTGGTTTCTATTTTTCCGTCCAACCTCTCTTGGTTGGCCGAATAAGATTTTCTCCCTTTACTGCCGGTCACTGTTCATCGACCGTCGGGTTTCTCTCTCTTCCATTGGTGGTGAGTTTCTCTTCGTCCATTTCACGGTTCTCTCCTTGCCGTGTCGTTCGTTTGTCTCACGCCGTCGCAGATCTGTTGTCTGCTCTTTTGGTAGTGTCTCTCTCTTCGTCTGTCTGTCTCTCTTGATTTTACCAGTGGTTTCTCTCTCTTCGTTCAGCCGGATCTCTCTCATTGTCCAGCCGGATCTATCTTACCGTTCAGTCGGATCTGATTTTGGCTGTATCGTCTCTTTTCCATTCACCTCTTTGTCTCCTTCCCTTGTTTGGCCGTCAGGTTTCTTGTGTTTTGGCTGACAACCCCTGTTTTCCGATGGTCCTCTTTTCTCCTTTGCTTGACGACGGCTTTGATTTGGCCGTATCTCGACCTCTGTTCACTGTTCTTCGTTCAGCCCCTACTTTCGGCGTCTCCTTTTTTCTCTCTCTCGATGGTTGTTCTTCTTTGTTGCCGTCAATATCTCTTCGTTCAGCCCCCCAATTTTTCTCCACTCGCCGTTTCGTCTCTTTTCCGTTTTCTCTTCTTCTTCCGGCGACGATTACTGTTCACTCGATGCCTAATCGTTTTCTCTCTCTTCCCGTTGACGGCTACTGTTTACTTGACGGTTGTACTGTTCACGACAGCTACTCTTTTCTTTTGCAGGTGGTGTTCTTCTGTGTAGGGTTTGGTGTTTTACCATGTATTCGATTGTGTTGGCCTTTCGCCCTCTTGTATTTTGCCGTGTATTCAATTGTGTTGGCCTTACCCTAGTTTTGTCTTCCAATGACCTTTATATACTCTTCCATGAAACCCTAATAAGGCTTACTTGTGGCGAATTTACTGTTTTGCCCTTCTATGTGGCTTTTACGTTCTTGCCCCTATATATGGCTTTTCTTTCTTGCACACTTAAACTTAGTTGACAACAATTACAACCCATACAAGGTTGTGGGAACAACAATCTCCCCTTTTGTAATTGTTGGCAACACTCATAACAAAAGCCACTATGCAGCCCTTTTTGCTCTATATTCCTTCTTTTGAACTAGTTAAAAGATAGCTTTCTCCTTTTTCTCAGCTTTGACTGCATTGCTTGTTTTCACTGTGCCATTGAGTGCCTTCTCTTGCTCAGGGAGAAGTGTCATGCATCTCTTGGCATTATGGTCATCCTGCCCACACCTTTCACATAGCTTCAAGTCTGCCAATACAACAAACTTGTTTTTTGAAACCATTGGTTTGGGCTTCCACCAACACTCCTTGTTAGTATGTCCTTGCTTCTTACAGTATGTGTAAGAACTCACGACAGGTGTTCTCCTCTGAATTTTGTATTGTCTCCCCCTATATGCAGTATCGTATCTTCTCAAGTTGGAGACATATACTGGCCTTCTCCACCAGCAGTTACTTGCCTTATGACCCCAAACTCCACAATAAAGACAGTAACCTTGAAACTGCCTCTTCGTGGGTCTGATCACAGCTTGTCTTCTTCTGTTCATCACTTGCTGTGTAGGCAAAGTAGCTGGCTTCTTTGCTTGTGTGACTTTCATTTCAGTCACCTTCTTTATTCTTAGCTATCTTCTTTTGAGTCACAACCTTCTCTTTTAACTTCTGTGGCACATTCTTATTTTCTTTAACCAATGCAGCCTCAAATTGCTACACTTTCTCTACATTTTTCTCTCTTTTTGCAGAACTTGTTTCTCCTATCATTTCAAGATTCTACAAGTTCTCTTTGCTACCTTTGAGTTGTTGCTGAAGTCTCAGCAACTCTTTCTCCATTTCTTCAATTTTTGAAGCTCTTGAGCCAAGCTCCTGTAAGGTCTTCATATATTTTGATCTGTTCTTCAAATCTTCTCTTCAAGTCAATATGCTCAGCCCTTATTTCATCCTTTTGCCTTTCAACTTCCTCAGACTTTGCTTTAACTTGTTTTATATGGGCTTCCAACCTTCTTATGGTTCTACCCCTTCTGATTATCTCCTTTGAAGCTGCTTCCAGCTCAGCTTCAAGATCTGTCTCTTCTTCATCAACCTCCTCTTCCTCTTTAGAGGTTGAGCTACCACTTTGTGCTGATGCCATAAAGACATGCTTATCTGATGAGTTTTCATCTTCCTCCTCATCAGCTTCTTTTATCTGACTCATATAACTCTTGAATGATCCTCTCTTCTTCTTTTGTGGGTTGGTAGTCTTCTTGCTGGACTTCTTTGATTTGAATGATGGTCTTCTCCATTTTGAATTCGGCTCATCATCACCATCCTCATCTTCATCATCAAGTTTCACTTTGCATTGAGAAACAAAGTGACCAGTCTGCCCACAACGATAACATATCAAGGACAACTGTCTTTTCCCCTTCTTAGACCCCTTTTTAAATTTCCTTGTGAAGTAACCCAATACTTCACCTTCACTTTCTTTCTCATCATCATCCTCATCCTCATTGGATGATTCTTCCTCTTATTTTATCTTTAAGTGCTTCATAGCTTTGAAAGCTACCTCCTTTGATACCTTCGTTGTTGCAGAGTTTTCAGCTGACTTTATCCTCATCTTATATGCAATGAGATTGCACTGGAGATCATGCAGAGACATAGAATTGAAATCTCTACTCTCCTCTATGGCTGCCACCTTTGAGGCAAACCTCTCAGGTAGAATTCTCATAATTTTCTTCATAATCTACCTCTGTTCGCTATTCTTCGTTCAACCCCTACTTTTGGCATCTCCTTCTTTCTCTCTCTCGACGATTGTTCTTCTTTGTTGCTGTTGATATCTCTTCGTTCAGCCCCTAATTTTTTTCCACTCGCCATTTCGTCTTTTTTCCGTTTTCTCTTCTTCTTCTGGCGACGATTACTGTTCACTCGACAGTTGAATCGTTTTCTCTCTTCTCGTTGATGGCTACTGTTCACTCGATGGCTGCACTGTTCACGACAGTTGCACTGTTTACGACGACTACTTTTTTTTTTTGCAGGTGGTGTTCTTCTGTGTGGGGTTTGGTGTTTTGCCGTGTATTCAATTGTGTTGGCCTTACCCTAGTTTTGTTTTCCAATGACCTTTATATACTCCTCCATAAAATCCTAATAGAGCTTACTTGTGGTGAATTTACTGTTTTGCCCTTTTATGTGGCTTTTACGTTCTTGCCCCTCCATATGGCTTTTCTTTCTTGCACACTTAAACCTAGTTGACAACAATTACAACCCATACAAGGCTGTGGGAATAACATTTGAAAATCAAAATTTCAAAATTAAAAGTAGTTTTGTTCTTGTTGAAAACATGCATTATATTATCATCTGAGGGACTCTTTTTATAAATTTAATAACTTCTTATTTTGTTAATTATGATAGTATTTCTTTTAAAACAAAATCACAAAAACTTATTTTCCCATTTTTAGAAAAACCAAAGATGAAATCTTAATCTCATAAAAGCTTATTCAGTTTATGAGAATAAAATTCACAATCTGATATTTTTAAAACATTTTCAACTTTTTGAACATCAAAATCAATTTTCTCTAAAGAAAATTGAGAAAAAAATTACAAAATCCTTTTCTTCAAAAAAGAATTAAAAATTTCAAAAATTTTTTGCAAACTGAACTCTGTTTAAACTTACCAAATACTTTATGGAATAGAAAACAACACATAATTGACTTACCATATAAGCCAAATTTTAGTGAAAACCAAATTCCTGTAAAAGCACATCCTATACAAATGTCTGTAAAGTTAGAATAGCATTGTAGAAATGAAATTATGGATTTAGAATCAAAAAGGCTAATTTCGAAGTCTTGTTCTTCTTAGTCTTGCGTTGCATCCTATATCAACAAAAATTCTGACAAACCCTTTAATAAGGTCCTCAAATGGATTAGGTATCTTATACATAACAAAAAGGACTTGTTGCAAAAATTGCATTCAAAATGCATTTTCTCAAAATTTGACATGAAATTAGGATTTTGACAAATTCAAATTCATTCAAAAAACCGTTACAAAACTACATTTATCATTCTATTTAGACAACACGAATGGAATATCATGCCTTTTGGTTAAAAAAATGCTTTTTCTAAATTTCAAAGAATTATGAATGACAATTTTCATCCTCGTTCAAAATTCTATTCAACTCATGTTCTAAAGCCCCATTAGCACTCTCATTGCCATAATCAAAATCACTTCTCCCAGCTAAAAGGTCAGTAGAATCATTGCCATACTCGTCATTTGATTTGGAAGACTCGCCATCACATGGTAGCTATTGCCTCTGCTGGGGTAGTTGGACCACGTGCATTTGGAGAACCATACCACAGTCATGTCATCTGTTTAATCTTCAGTTTCAATCATATCTTGTTCGGTAGCCTATTTACATATGTCAATTGAAGAGATTGATAAGTGAATTCATCTTCGATAAATAAAATTGGAAACGGTATTGCCATGCGAGAATGCGTTCATTGAAGAAAATGAAGGCATGTTTAATTCAATTGAGAATAGCATGTTCTGTGAGAGATGGAAATTGAATCTGTTGATTTTCTAGCCGGGGGTCTTACAAATTTATTTATTTATTTATTTACTTATTTTGGTACATAGGTCTTGCGAGGTTAACAGAAACAAAATACATGGAGCCTGAAAGTTGAGATATTGGAATATGCTCTCGGTATATCCCTTGACAATGGCATTCTAATTCATTGGCGGTGGCAAGGAGGAAGCTACTCGGCATGTGCAAGGAGCAGGCCCACATTCAATAGCCATTTAATGGCACATGTCGGAAGACTCAATAATTTTGCAGGGCCGGGTCCATTTACGCTGTCGGTAGTGAAGATTTAACGGGAAGCAAATGAGACTGATGGAGCTTAAAGTCACTCAGATATTTTCTTGTTGAAAAAAAAAAAACAAAACAAAACAAAAAACTCCGATATATTTACTTAGCCTTTGAATGAGAAAGT
>JAGSHU010000246.1:0-10480 GCA_021533255.1 Ceriops tagal | reverse complement strand
CACTTGAGTTGCCGTAATTTATGTAGTGTGGTATAATTAACCACACTATGTTTAAGAGATAGTGTGTCTGCCTCATATCTTTCCATGAAAATAACTATTTAGGACATTTGGTTTTGTATTTATTACCACAAATGAGAGTTAAGGAAATAGAATATATCAGGGCTAATTTAGTCCAAGAATTACTAATCAATCGGCTGCTGTTCATCCTACAAGTAGCCTGTCCGTGCCAACCACTTGCTTTTAGTTCATTTTATTGCGAAAAGGGAAAAAATGTTATACCTTCTTCGCTCTTTGGATTCCAACTTGTGTGGAATTGGCCGACTTTATGCACGTCTTCTTCTGGTGCCCTTTGCAAATTTAAAGAGACCAGGTTCCACGACCCTTCATTTTTACCTACACTTACTACAATTTTATGAAGAAACTTTTATGTGAATTAAGTTTATCACCAAGTACAATTACGAACAAATTCAATAAAAATAGAACATATCTAAAAAAAAAATAGAAATAATAATTTATTTCCTATTGTTATTCATTTCAGTTAATAATCTTATTTAAGAAAAATATTATAATGCTGACAGATATTGTTTTGATAAAATTCAATTTCTTATTTATGTAATGTAAATCTTTTACACTCAACTGATTAGTACATGAATTGAGTCCCATGAAAAGATATAAATATTTTCACTTCTCTTTGAAGCTGACTATATTTTATTTACAATCTGTCTACATGATGTATGAGAAACAAGACATTTTCTATTACCGCAGGCCTAGAAATAAACGTTGAGCCAAATTATAATTAATACCTTTTGTTTTTTAAGAAATAAAGTGGGTTTTGACTTAAAATGTTTGATATTCAAATCATGCCAATATAGCACACCTTTAAGCAATAAAACACATAGATGCTTAATTAGAATAAAGAGTAATTAGGAAGGCAATATAAACTATTTTTTCAATCAAGAAAACAACAAACATGATAAATACAACATATGGAAAGATAAAGCTCTTTTTTAATCTGAAATTGAGGTCAAATCTCAACATTATAGTCTCAACTGTAAATAATTAAAAAAAAAATAAAAACAAAGAAAGTCTTGATTAGGCCCTTAATTTGCTTTTCTTGTACAAATACCTACCAAGAAGTGCGAACGCAATCTTGTATTCCTTTTAAAATATAATGAATTTTCCATTGCCACATAACAAGGTGTGCACGTCCTCTAGGTGCTCCAATGCCTGAATAAAAGTGTTATATTTCATCAACTTGGTTTAGTGCCTGCAATAACTATAGAATAAATTACACCACCCGCGTCTAATGGAATAACTTCTGTTTCAGTACAATAACCCGAAACTCTCTGCTAATCATCTGAAATCAAGAATCGTGAAAAAGAAAGATTTGAGAAAACCGAACATCGTAGTGTCAAGCAATCCAAGATCATTTGTAGGGAGGAATCTGAGTAATGCTAGTCAAATCTAAAAGCTTAGCCCGCTGATACATTCAAGTTTAATTGCTCACCCACTGGAGAAAATACCCAAATAAATCTTATAAATACCTTAAAATGAAAAAAAAAAGAAGAAAGAAAATATTATTTGGCTCTATTTCCAAATTGTTTGCTAGAGTGCATTGGAAGCCATATGTTGCCTAATTATTTTGCTGGATTGTGTACTTATGTAGGTAGCCATATTTTGTGTCTAAATTTTGATTTTCTAGTATAATAAATTTATATGCATATACATAGAGCAGATATGGGTCTATTTTTCTGTCCATGTCTTGTGGAAATTGGAGAGCTTAAAAGTCAAGTCAATTGGCTAAATTTCTAGGAAATTTTTTCCTTGGTTTCTTCCTTCCGAGTCTTGGGCATCCTTTGAAAAAACCGAAGTCTCCATTAGAACATGAACATTAGTTGCATCATTCATTCTTCACGTCAAGGTCATCTTTGATCACCAAAGTAGAAAATGAGACATTAATCACTGTTGGATGACTCTATTTCAGATTGTAACTATAGAGAGAGGCAGTTCAGTTAAAACAATGTTCCTCTAGAACTATGAATAATTAACAAATTTAAAAAATAAATTAAAAGGTTGAATCAATAGTCAAGATTAATTTTAATATTACAATTTAAATAAATTTATCCATTAAAAAGTCAAAATATTTCAAATTTTTTGGAAGAAAAAGTGAACAAATCAAGCCAAACCAACTCAAATCTAATGGTTTTGAAGTGGATTATATCGGAGTTGAAACAAACTGCAACCAAAACCTTAACCAAACCAGAATTTAGAGCTGAACTAGAATCGGAAATAGAACCAGTAGTCGAAATTGAACCGCCAATTAAGAGTTTGGTTACAATTTCCCTTTACCTTAGAACTAAAATCGTGACTAAACCGAACTAAACAAGGATCATGCCTAATCACTGTAAGAAATTATATCTTGCAAGTTACAAGCCTTTTTATACGAGCAATGTTTTATTGTATAATTGGTAACATAAATATTCCAAATTTATAGAATAGACCCCATTACATTTACATGAAAGCCCCTTTTAAATCTAGTTTTCATGATTTCATTAGGTCAAATAGCTATGTTGGATATACCAGAGAACCAAAATGGCCAAAAAGAAAAAAAGAATTATTTTTTAAAGAGATGATTGCATTATATTTCATCTTAAGAGTTTATCAACATACTTTATCTCATCAAGGAAAATAATTTGCCAAAACTTTATTTCATATGCCATGAACAAGGACACAGCAATTGAAAATTGCTAACTAGGTATGCACGTCCTCTTGGTTCAAAATAAAAGTGTTATATTAATCAACTTGGTTTAGTGCCTGCAATAACTATAGAATAAATTACACCACCTATGTCATTAAGTTCTTATCTTGTAAGTTGTTGCCATAATTTCTATTAATCAAATATAAGGTCGTCAAACTTAGTATTGCATTAAATATTAGATTGATTGCGTCAAATATTGTGTTATCAAATTTAGAATTAAATATTCTATCAAATATTTGTACATAATTACCTTTCTTTTATTCTTGTATTTATAGTTTTATAAATAAACCTTTCACCTGTACAACAAAAGATATGAAACAATACAAACTTTTAGTTTATTCTGACATGGTATCAAAGCTACTCTCTATTTAATCTTTGCTAGTCCCTTTCAGCTCTTAGTGATTCTGACGTGGTATCAAAGCTGTTCTTTATTAAATTGTTTTTCTTTGCTAGTCCCTTTTAGCTCTTAGTCCTCTTTTTATTAGGACTAGGACCATTACTCTTTTGCTAACACATATTATCATGTACTACCACAATCTTTATTATCTAATTGATTCAAACTAATCTAATTTACTTCAAAAGGCTAGTTTAGTCACTTTTGGTTCATTTTTTTTACAAGTTAAAATTGGTTTTAAGGGTTTTCAAGTGTATTTGTTTCATTTTTGGGTTTATTTTGCCTGACTTAATTGTTTTTTTTTAAATTTTATTTTTTTGCACTTGTCTTGTACACTTTTAGCTAATTTTACTATTATGGATAAATCCAAAATTGTCAAACCCATCACCATTTCATTTGATGAGACTAACTATGATTTGTGGGCTTAAGAAATGTCCAATTTTTTATGAAGACACAAGTTATGATGCTATGTCACAGGAGATACTGTTCAACCAATAAAGAAGTCTAATGAAAATTTTGAGAAATACCAATAATGATTAGAAGAATGGAGTCATAAAAATCATCAAATTCTCACATGGTTCTAAAATGCATGTGAACTAGCAATCAAACGCCATTTTGGGCATTTTGAAAATACAAAAGAAGTTTGGGATATGCTTGTTAAACATTATTCCATATTTGATGTTAGTCATCAATTTCAATTACTTGGCTAATTACATCACCTAAAATAGGAACCTAGACAATTTGTTTCTGATTTTCTCTCATAATTACAAGCTATTTGGGACTACCTCTGATCCAATATGGCATTATCCATAAGATATTGAGTTGTATGTTCAATAGTAGGATCGCATGGAAGTCATGAAACTTTTGATGTCTCTTCATTTAGAATTTAAACCAATGTGTAGATCTTTGTTATATTGTGATCCTTTTCCTACAATTGAGAGAGTTATTGCTGAGCTCATATATGAAGAAATTGGGTTAGCCGTACTAAAATCTCTTTGTTCCTCTAATACTATCTTGGCTATTTTAAGTCCTACATCTTCTCATCCTCCAAGGAAGGGCAACTATAATTATTGCAAAAAACCCGGCCACTAGTTAGTTGAATGTTGGTACTATGTCTATATCTAATCTTACACTATCAAATACCTTCTTAGTACCAAAATTGTCACTCAATCTAATTTTTATCGATTAAATCTATGATCTTGGTCTTGATGTTCATTTCTCAAGTCATGGTTATTTTGCATAAAATCCAAAGATGGAATAGATCCTTGGGATAGGGCACAAAGAGAGTTGGTTGTTTGAGCTCACCTCCTTTCATGTCCCTTAAAGTCAATTTGTTTATGATGCCACTCTTACATTTTGAAACATGGTACTCTTATCTTGGTAATGTTTCCTTTCAAAGGTTAAATCATTTAATTACTAAAGGTTTGCTAGGATTTGTTAAATAAGAACAAATTGATTGTTTATCTTGTTAGTTGGCTAAACATCATACTTTTCCATTTAATGATAGTAATTTTGAATCATATGCATTTTTTAATTTGATTCACTTTGGTACTTCTTCAGCTCAATCATCTCATTCACCTATTCTGTAAGAACTACTAAACTTCCTTTTTATTTAGAGCCTTATATTGTCAATCTCCCTCATCTTAAACAAAATTCTGTTTGCTCCATCACTTCTTCTCCTTAGGAAACTTAAAGTTATAAAGAAGCTAGTGGCAACCTTTTGTTGTAGCAAGTTATGAAAGAAGAATTACAAACCTTAGAGATAACCTAAACTTGGGATTTAGTTCCATTACCTCCAAGCAAGACCTTAGTGGGAAGCAAATATATTTATAAGATCAAGACAAAGGCAGATGGCACAGTAGAATGTTATGAAGCTTAACTCGTTGCTAAAAGATTTACTCAGGAATATGGTCTTGACTATAGGGAAACTTTAGCTCCTATGGCTCAACTTAATTTAGTTAGTAGTCTCATAGTTGTTGCTACCATTAAGAAATGGCAACTATTTTAGATAGATGTTAAGAATGCTTTTTTAAATGAAGAACTTTGTGAAGAAGTATATATGCATCCATTTCAAGGCCATGATCATCCTCCAAATACTATTTGTTACCTTAAAAAGGCTCTTTATGGCCTTATACAAGCTCTTCAAGCTTGGTTTATCAAATTCAACTCGATTATTCAGTAGTTTGGCTTTGTTTTTAGTCATTATGATATTGCTTTCTTTGTTCACCATATAGATACAGATAGAGGTTCACTGCTCTTATTACTCTATGTAGATGATATCATCATTTCCAGCGATGATCTTAATGGTATTAAAGAATTGTAACAATACCTTAACCAATATTTTAAGATGAAAGACCTAGAACATCTAGCCTATTTTCTAGGATTAAAAGTTCTTTTTGATGACTCTGACTATTATCTCTCTTAAAGAAAGTATGCTACTAATCTTCTATCTCATATAGGTCTAAGTAATAGCAAAATTGCTTATACTCTTATAAAAAGTGATGTTTGTCTTACACTAATAGATGGCAAACTTCTAGATGATCCCATTTTTATGTTATCAACTTATGGGGAGTTTGGTATATCTTACAATTACTTGTTTGGACATCCTATATTATTTATATTATAAGTCAGTTTATGTCAGCTTTTTACACCACTCATTATGTTACAGTACTTCATATTTTGCACTATGTCAAAGGCTCTTTGTCTTATGGCGTCCATCTTTCCTTATTATCTTTTTTGAAGTTCCACACATACTCTGATGTTGATTGGGCGATGATCCTATTGATTGACAATCTATTACCAAGTTTTGCTTCTTTGTTAATGATTCTCTTATTTCATAAAGAAGTAAGAAACAAATAGTTGTAGCTTGGTCTAGTACTAAAGTTAAATATCGAGCACTTGTTGACACTACTTCTGAACTTTTATGATTATATTGGTTATTACAAGATAGGGAATCAAATAATCATTAGCCACTACTATTTATTATAATAATTGTAGTGTTATTTAAATTACTCACAATGACATATTTCATTAGTAAATCAAACATATTGATAATGATTATCATTTTATTCATCATCATCTTCAGCAAGGGACTATCTCTCTTGTTTTAATCTCATCTCATGATTAAATTGCTAACATCTTCACTAAAGCTTGAGTGCCAATTTAATTCAATGAATTAGTCAACAAACTCAAGATAGGTTCTATTTCACCATCTTGAATTTGAGGGAGATTTTAGTCAAATATTATATTGCCACAATTAATATTAGGTTAAATATTAGATTGATAGTATCACATATTATGTTGTCAAAGTTAGAATTAAATATTCTATCAAATATTTGTACATAATTACCTTCATTTTATTCTTGTCTCTATATCTCTATAAATAGAGTTTTCACCTGTACATTAAAAGACATAGAACAATACAAACTTATAATTTATTTTATTAATTTCTATTTTAGTACAATAACCTGAAACTCTCTGTTAATCATCTCAATTCAAGAAGTGTGAAAAAGAAAGATTTATCAAGACTGAACCTTATAACGGCGAGCAATCCAAGATCTTTTGTAAGGAGAAAATTTGAGTAATGCTAGTCTAATGTACAAGCTTATCTAGCTCATACATTCAACTTTAATCACTTACCCTTTAAAGAAAATACCTAAACAAATCTTATAAATACCTTAAAATAAAAAAAAGGAAAATAATGCAAGGAATTTATGGGATAGAAGCAATTTATAAGTAAATTTATAACTCAAAAAGGATAGATTTGGAGAGTTATGGTTGAATTGAAATTTAGTTGTAATTTTATCAACAACTTTTTTTTTTTATTATTATTATAAAAACAAAATATTTAATTTAAAGCCTTGTTTTTAGGATTTTGCCACCAAAGTAAAAGTAGTTCTCAAAATAAAGGGGAATGGTATGTAGATATAAGCATAGGGTTTTTAGGACCATGTCATTGTGAAAATTAAAGAGCTTATAAGTCAAATATACAAGGGAACTTTTCCCTAGTTTCTTCTTTTCAAAGTTTTGGAAAAACCTAAGCCTCCATTTGAACATGAACAACACTTCTATCATTCATGCTTCAAGTCAAGGTAATCTTTGAACATGAAACTAGAAAATAAAACTTTAATTGCTATAAAGAGTTGCATCTTACAAGTTACAACACATTTTTACAAATTGTTTACTTTTGTTATTGGTGAAAAAAATATTCTAAATTTACAAAATAGGCACCATTACACTTCATGAAAGTCCCTATATGTTTTTTTTTTTGGTAAAATAAAAAATTTGATCATTCCTTTATGAAGGAGTTACATAAAAGCTCAAAGTTTTAAGGCACCTCATAGGTTATGAAAGAAGAAAAACAATAACTCCTCATACAATTCCAACAAATTGTAAATGAATGACTAGAAAAGCCTAGCAAGGAATGACAGGCAAAAGGCAGCAGGAAGTTGCCAAAAAAGAAGGTAGAATCAGAAACATAACAAAGCAAATGAGCAAAATCGTCCAATGAAACCTTATTTATCCAAATAGTCTTGGAAAACATTCATTTCTCTTTTTATTGTTATTACCTTCCAATTATAAAAATTCAAACTCTTCCCAGCGAATCTTATATCCTTGTATAATCTCCATGGTCTCGACGAGTTGTTATTCACCCCAGAAGTTGCAATAGTCATGTCTTATTCACCCAAGAAGCCATATGTTGCCTGATTATTTTACTAAATTGCGTACTTAGGTAGGTAGCTGTATTTTGTGTCAAAATCTTGATTTTCTAAGATAATAACTTTATATGCATATACATAGAGTAGCTATGTGTCACGGGCCATTACCCTCTCCCCAAAAGGCTAACTTGTTGAGGTGTGTAGCGCTCAGGTTTATAAGGCTTAAGGATCCCCTTCTCCTTTCCGATGTGGGACTCCGTCACATTCTCTCCCACCAAATCTATCGACATCCTCGTCATGGACCGGGGCCCCCCTACCTACTCCCCCTACTCTCGGGCTTAAAGCGCTCGGCGGCAGACATCGAATTCGAGATGGGCCGGCTCTGATACCACTTGTCATAGCGCCATTACCCTCTCCCCAAAAAGCTAACCTGTTGAGATGTGCAGTGCCCACATTTATAAAGCCCAAGGACCCCCTCTACCTTTTCGATGTGGGATTCCGTCACATATGGGTCTATTCTTCTGCCCATGTGATGTGGAAATTAAAGAGCTTAAAAGTCAAGTCAATGGGCCAAATTTCTAGGAAATATTTTCCTTGATTTCTTCCTTACGAGTCTTGGGCACCCTTTGGAAAAACCAAAGTCTCCATTAGAACATGAACATCAGTTCCATCATCTATTCTTCATGTCAAGGTCATCTTTAAACACCAAAGTAGAAAATGAGACATTAATCACTGTTAAACGACTCTATTTCAAATTGTAACTATAGAGAGAGGCTGTCTAATTAAAATTATGTTACTCCAGAACAATGAATAATTAAAAATTTAAGAAATAAATTAAAAAGTTGAATTAATGGTCAAGATTAATTTTAATATTACAATTTACATAAATTTTATCTATTAAAAAGGTCAAAATATTCAATTTTTTTGGATTAAAAAAAAAGAACGAATCAAGCCAAACCAACTCAAATCTAATGGTTTTGAAGAGGGTTAATCAGAGTTGAAACAAACTACAACCAAAACCTTAACCAAACCAGAATTTAGAACTGAACTAGAATTGAAAACTGAATCAATAGTTGAAATTGAACTACCAACTTGTAGTTTGATTACGATTCCCCTTTACCTTAGAACTAAAATCAAGGCTAAACTGAACTAAACAAGGATTATGCTTAATTACTACAAGAAATTATATCTTGCAAGTTACAAGTCTTTTTCAACAAGCAATGTTTTTATTATATAATTGGTAAAATAAATATTCCAAATTTATAGAATATACCCCATTACATTTATATGAAAGTCCCTTTTATATCTAGTTTTCATGATTTCATTAGGTCAAATAGCTATGTTGGGTATAGAAGAGAACCAAAAATGGCCAAAAAAACAAATTATCTGTTGAAGAGATGATTGCATTATATTTCACCTCAAGAGTTTATGAAGACACTTTATCTCACCAAAGAAAATAATTTACCAAATCTTTATTTCACATGCCACGATCGAGGACATAACAATTGAAAATTTCTTGCTCTTGCCACATACCTAGGTATACAAGAGAAACAAAATGGCCATAAAAAAAACACTAGAAAAAGAGAGAGAGAGAGAGAGAGCGAGAGAGAGAGAGAGAATCATTTGTTAAAGAGATGGTTGCATTATATTTCACTTCAAGAGTATACCAAGATACTTTATCTCATCAAAGAAAATAATTTGCCAAAACCGTATTTCACGTGCCATGATTGAGGACAATAGCAATTGAAAATTCTAGCTCTTATTTACCATTATTAATATATTTATTAGTGGCTATTGTCATTAGCTTCGCCTGAGGAGCCACTTAGTATCAATATCAATAATATTTAGTTGATTAAACATATTTTCAAGCTAGGCTAATAATCAAATAACGTCCAAATGCTACTAATTTGGAGCAAAGAATCTTGATGACTAAAAAGGCAAGTGCAAGTAGTTAGGTGTCCTAAGCATACCTTACAATAGTGTCTAAAATAACTCACAAGTGCAATTGCCTTAATGACTAAAAATAAGTGAGAGTAAAATGAAATTTTGGAGATAGAAGAAGTTTATTTTATCATTTAGTATAAACCAGAAAAAAAATGAAGAAAAACAAAAATAAAAGGATCTAATTGAAAAGTTGAAACTTTAGGGACTAAGAGAATGAAAGGTGTGCAATACTTAAATTTCATAGTTAACATAAAAAAAAAAAAAACAGAGAGAACTAGAGATAATCTCTAAAAAGGTAATGTAGAGAATTCTAATTTCTAAACAGTTATGACTTGTGATTTAGGGAGACATAAAGATTTTCACTAAATTGGAGAGCAAAATAAATACATATTAATTTTAGGTACAAAAAATAGTTGTGACTTATGACTTTGATTCATCTTCCACATGATTTCCACACTATTCATTATTCCTTAATGACTTCTCTTAGTAGTTGTCGATTTAATGACCACTTTTTTAGCATTCTAACACCTTACTCCATTCATATATTTGTCTAGTTCTTTTGTGGACTCTTTTGTTTATAAAGACCATTCCTCTCTTCTTTACACTTTGTCTCTTTTCCAAACACAAGAAAAAATCCAAAAAAAAAAAATAATGTTGATGCTAACCGATTGGACAAGATATTTTATACATTTAGATATGTGAATTTCAAATTTAGTTATTTTTCAT
>JAGSHU010000245.1:0-10489 GCA_021533255.1 Ceriops tagal | reverse complement strand
AATCACAATGGTACATACGAACTAATAAATTTATCTATAAAAGCTAAAACCATAAGGTATGAGTGGAACTTTAGAAAAAAAAAAATACAAATTAGATAGACCCATGATGTAGCGAGAAAGCGTAATTAACAATAAGAAATCAATGACAATGATTGAATTCTAAAGAAAAAAAGGCATAAGCATTCTTTAGAGAAAAGTTCTCTCAATTAGGTTAAAGTGTAAGATGTTCCAAGTTTTTTTTTCACCAAGAAATCCTAAAATATATATATATTTCATAAAATTTAACTAAAATTACAAAGAAGTCCTGCGGCTTGGACCTAGCTTTGAAGCCCATCACAGCTTCTTATCCTTTTCTTGCTTGTCCATGTACTCCTCGGTTATCTGGTCCACATCATTCTCTCCCACTAGAGAAGAACTCGACCCCAAGTTCTCTTCAGGATATAAAGGCGTATCATATGGATGGAAAGAGATAAATCAGGTACATTGAATGTCTTAGAAATGTTCATATCATTAGGAAGCTTGACAATATAAGTATTATTGTTGATTTTGCGCACAACTTCATAAGGACCATACTTCTTTGGCTACTTGCCCATAGGAAAGCACTCCTTCCTCAAGTACACCATCACCTAATCACCAACCTCAAACAGTTTCTCCTTCCTGTGTTTATCAGTAACCTCCTTGTATTTGGCATTCGCCCTCTCAATTTTCCTTTTTACCTCTTCAATGATGGCTTGGCACTACTCTACCATGTTCTTAATTGCTATACTAACCTCTACCCCCTTGGGTAACTTCTACAAATCCAGGGCATGCTGTGGCATTTTGGTGTAGACCACTGAAAAGGGTGATCTCCCAATAGTTCTATGAATAGAACTATTATAGGCAAATTTAGCTTAAGCCAATGCCTGATCCCACTGTCCTAGCTTTTCACCACAGATGCTCCTGATCAGATTTCCCAGTATTCTGTTGGTCACTTCAGTCTGCCCATCAGTTTGTAGGTGAGCTATGTTACTAAAGTTTAGCAAAGAATCAAATAGGAACCATAACATCTTTCAAAAGTGACTAAGAAACTTGTTATCCCTATTAAAAGTAATGGACCTAGGAACACTATGTAAACGCACCACTTCTTTGAAAAATAACCTGGCAATGGATTGTTCATCTGCAGTTTTTCTACATGGAATAAAATGAGTCATCTTAAAAAACCTATTAACAACAACAAACACAGAATCAGCACCTCGTTAGGTATGAGGTAAACCCAAGACAAAATCCATCAACAAGTCTTCCCAGATATTCTCAGGTACTGATAATGGAGTGTCTAACCCAGTGTTCTGAGATTGCCCTTTGGAAGTCTGACAGATGTAGCATCTCTCTACAATCCTACCAACATCCCTTCTCAGTTAAGGCCAAAAATACTTCTCTGTCACAGCAACTAAGGTCTTATCTCGACCCAAGTGTCTTATTAAACCTCCCCCATGAAAGTCTCTAATCAACTTCTCCCTTAAGGAGGACTTAGGAATGCACAATTGATTTCCTTTCATTAAATATCCCTCATGAATATGATAATCATCACAAGGCTATTTAATAGTACACTTCCTACAGATCTCCTTAAAATCACCATCATCTTCATACAACTCTTTTATTCTTTTAAAGCCCACAACCTCAGCACTTAAGGTGAATAGCAAATCAGCCCTTCTACTCAAAGCGTCAGCCACTTTGTTTTGCACACCAGATTTATACATTAACCTGAAAGGAAACCTCTGCAAGAATTGAATCCACCTAGCATGCATATCCTTACTTATCTTGGTCTAACCACTCAAATGTTTTAATGCTACACAGTCTGAGTATAGAATGAATTCCTTTCCTACCAAATAGTGTTCCCATACTCTCAGAGTTCTCACAACAGTATAAAACTCCTTATCATAAGTCGACCAATTCCTCCTGACCTTACACAACTTCTCACTATGGAATGTTATTGGCCTCTTCTCCTGTGATAACACTGCATTAATCCCTACCCCACTAGCATCACAGTCAACCTCGAATAGCTTATCAAAATCAAGTAGTGCCAATACAGGGGCCTATATAACCTTTCCTTTAGATTCACAAAGCTTGTTTCAGCCTCTTCACCCCATTGGAATTTCCCTTTCTTCAAACACTCAGTCAATGGGGTAGCAATTATACTGAAATGTCTTATAAATCACCTATAAAAACTGGTCAATCCTAGGAAACTCCTCAACTTAGTAACAGCTTTAGGAATAGGTCATTCCTTGATTGCCCTCACCTTTTCATCATCCACCATGATACCCTCACTGCTAACCACAAACCCCAAAAATAACAATCACCTTGGGATGAAGGCACACTTTTTCAAATTAGCAAATAATTTATTCTCCCTTAACACAGACAAGACACACCTTAAGTGTTCAATATGCTCCTCTTTCGACTTACTAAATACCAATATATCATCAAAATACACTACTACAAAGCGACCATTAAAGGGTTTTAATACCTAATTCATCACGTGCATGAAGGTACTGGGCGCATTGCTGAGGCCAAATGGCATTACCAACCACTCATATAACCCCTCTTTGGTTTTGAATGCTGTCTTCCACTCATCCTCAAGCTGGATTATGATTTGATGGTAGCCACTCCTCAAATCAATTTTGGAAAATACCCTAGCCCCGCTCAATCTGTCTAACATGTCATCCAATCGTGGTATAGGGAATTTGTATCCAATGGTGATCTTGTTGATGGCCCTGCTATCAACATACATTCTCCAGCTCCCATCTTTCTTAGGTGTTAGTAAAGCTGGTACAATACAAGGACTCATGCTGTCTTGAATGAACCTTTTGTCCAACAACTCTTGGACCTTCTCCTGCAGGACCTTAGTTTCCTTAGGACTCATCCTATAGTGTGATAAATTTGGAAGACTTGCTTCAGGTACCAAGTCTATTTGATGTTGGATGTCCCTCAGGGGTGGTAGTCCCTTAGGTAGGTCATCAGGAACCACATCTTTATACTTCTCCAACGCTCCCTTAACTGCTTCAGGGACCTCTACACTCACATCTTAATCCTCAACTACCATATTCTTTACAATGAGCACATAGGCCACCCTTGACTCTTTCAAATCCTCAACCATCTCCTTTTCTGACTGGGCAATACTCAAGAAAGAATGCCCCTCTATCTTGCGAGCTTTAGAGCGACCCTCTAACTTCAAAGGTAATAAGGTATACTTCACACCCTCCTTCTCTAACTTGTAAACATTCTCTTTACCTACATGTTGAGCGTTCACATCGAACTGCCAAGGTCTCCCAAATAGCAGATGACATGCATCCATGTCAACAATATAATAGAAGATTTCATCTCGATACTTCCCTATAGAAAATGGCACCTTGCACCTCTCCTTCACCTCAATCTTCTCGACCGCCTTAATCCACCCGATAGTGTATGGGTATGGATGTTTTTCAACAGGCAATTGTAACTGCTTAACAACTTCTCTCCCAATGATGTTTTCACAACTCCCACTGTCTACAATCAAGTCAAACACCTTTCCCTCAATCGTGCACCTGGTACGGAACAACTGGTGTTGTTGAGTATTTATCTCCTGTTTAGGTGCTAACATCATCCACCTAATCACATAGGCTAGCTCCACTTCACCATCCTCCTCCCCATCATATTCATCCTCTCCATCAAGCTTACAACACACCTCTCTTTCATCATCCCTATCTACAATATTAACAATCCTCCTACTAGGACACTCATTAGATCCATGACCAGGCTGATTACAATGATAGCACTTATCCAAAATTGGTCTGGCATACAGGTTATTTTGCTACTAGACTCCCTTGGATTCCATAGGCCTCTTCCCTTCAACCTTTTCATTCCTCTTGGCATCATCTTCGCCAAATTTACTCAACACATTTTTATTCTTCTCAACACCCACCTTACTACCACTAGCAACATCACTCACAAACCCTCTTCTTCCACTTGCATATCTGGTGCTTTACTCCTGCAACATTAACTCGGCTCGAAGAGCCATATTTTTCACCTCATTCAAATTCCTCAGGACCACAACTCTTATTTTGTCCTTGATTTGCAACTTTAACCCATCCATATATCGTGCAACCTGTTGACCCTCACTCTCTCTCAAGTCATTTCGTTCCACCAACCTCATAAACTCTGTGATGTATTCATGAACAGATCTTAGTCCTTGACGACATCATTGATACTGCTGAAACAGTATTTGCTTATAATCTGGAAGTAAGAAATCGTATTGTAGTAGTTGTTTCATGCATAACCACGTTCTCACCAGATGTCTACCTTCTCTCTGTCTCCTGGTTTGCAACCTCTCCCACCAGGCAGAGGCTCCACCCTTTAATCTGCAGGCCACCAATCTAACCTGACGATCTTCTGGTATCTCCATGTAGTTGAAGAACCTATCAACCTCTGCTAACCAATCTAGGAAATCCTTAATGTTAAGGCTACCATTAAAACATGGATTATCAACCTTCAAATGGTAATCACCCCTATCTCCTTGATCATACCCATAGTAGTTCCTTCGATACCCTACATCACCACTCTGTCTCTGTGGTTGTCTTGCTCCATACATAAACTCATCCTCCTCAGTAGATTCATCGTCCGAGATTTGTGCAATCCTATTAACAACTCTGGGTCTGTTAATTATATTAGCATACCCATCTCTTGCCCGAGGCCTATTACCACCAACATTCATCGAGTCAAAACGCTCAATCAAGTCTTCAAAATGTTGTTCTAAGCATTGGATTCTTTGATCTAAAGCATTGAACTCTACCCTAGGAACCCATTGATCGACCCCTTGGACTCCTGCATCTTGAACACCATCAAAAATACGATCGCCATCAACACCTCGATTGACTGACATCTTCGCAGGAAATTGCCTAGCTCTGATACCAATCTAACGCAGCGAGAAAGCATAATGAACAATAGGAAATCAATGACAACAATTGAATTCCAAAGAACAAAAGGCACAAGCAATTTTCAGAGAAAAGTTCTCTTAATTAGGTTAAAGTGTAAGATGTTCTGAGTTTTTTTTTTCACCAAGAAACCCTAAAATATATATATAGTTCATAAAATTTAACGAAAATTATGAAGAAGCCCTTCGGCTTGAACCCGGCTTTAAAGCTCATCGCAACTTCTTATCCTTTTCTCACTTGTCCATGTACTCCTCGGCTATTTGGTCCACATCAACCCATTAATAAGGCTGGACTTGTAGTAAAAAGATATACATGATTAGCTCCTATTGCTAAAATCGCATCTATTAAAGTATTGTTTGCATTAGTATCTATATACAAACTTATTGTTTACTAAATAGATGAAAAACTATTTTCTTGTATAATAATTTTGATGAAAAAATTTACATGTCACAACTTAAAGGTTGTAAAATTCCTGATTAAAAGAAGAAGATTTATAAATTTATTAAATCTTTGTATGGATTAAAACAAATACTTAAATAATAACATAAGAGGTTTGATATAGTTTTGATCTTTAATGGCCTTTTTACTATTAGTCTTCTTGTATATGTTTGTACAAAAATTGAAAATGATATAATATTATACAATTGTATATTAATGGTAAGCTCATCATTAGTTTTAGTTTAAAACTAATAACTAATGTTAAATCACTACTTGCATCACATTTTGACATAAAAATTTAAGAGAAATAAATATCATCATAGGAGTGAAGATTTTTACGAATCTTAATTGTATATTTTTATTAAAAGAGTATGAAAACTTCTTAAGAAATATGAACATTTTGACGTGAAATCAATTTTCACTTTTTTTGATACAAATATGCATTTACCAAAACACAGTAGCTATTGTGCATTTCAGCAGAAGTATGCTCAGATCATTGGTAGTTTGATGCATTTAATGAATTTTATGCATTCTAATATTATATGTACTGTGTGTAGATTGAATATATATATATATATATTCAAATTATGATTATTGGAATGTTTTAATAAGCATTTTGAGATATTTAAGAAGTATTATAAACTATGGCATATTCTATAGTAGATTTCTCACTATATTAAAAGAGTTTAGCACTGCTAACTAAATTTCTAATTTAGATGAAACAAAATCCACAAGTGGTTATATATTCATCATTAGAGGTGAAGTAATGGCTTGAAAGTCTGTCAAACAAACAATTATTACTTTGTTTACCATGAAATTCAAATTTATAAATTTGGAGATGGTTAATGTAGAGACAAATTGGTCAAAAAAAATTTTGATGGATATCTTATTGTGGGTAAAGCCAACATTGTTAGTGTCAATACATTATGATAGTAAAGCCATTATTACTTAAACAAAGAGTATGTCACATAATGGAAAAAATAAACATATTTGTTTGATATATGAATTAGTAAAGTAGCAATTGAATAATTGAGTAGTATCACTTAATTTTGTAAGGTCAAAGATGAATTCAGTTGATTCCATAACAAAGCTATTAGGTAAAAAATTAGCAAAAAATAAGACTAATACCTATAGAGTATGATCATTAATATGGAAAACTCAACTAACATGATAAGAAATCTTTTTAAATAAGTTCATATGAGTAATAACAAGTCACTGATTAATTTTGCATGTACTATTAAAACTATAGTGTCCCTTTATATAATGTAGATAATGCAATAATTTTAATATTTGAAGTTGAATTATATTCTTAATGAATTATATAACTCTTATAAGTAATAAATTACTATATTAAATACTTGATAAATTTAATTATATTAGAGTGAATTAGGTTTAATCATATGATATCCTACGTAAGATCTTTAGAGTTTTTATGAAAATAAATCAAGTAAGTACAAGGTTTAATAATGTTAAATTATATTAAATAATATAATCTCATAAAATATAATATGTAAACAAGTTTATTGTTATTTATTAAAAAAATTATGGTTTATAAAATTTTTTATTTTGTCATCATTCTTAATATTAAAATTTGTACATCTTAATCTTTGGTTCATAGTTTAACAGACACAAAATATGATGTGTTATATATTCATTAATTAACTCAAAAAATTAAAAAATAAGTAAATTTTAAAATGTTTGTATCTCATATCAAATAAAAAGTCATGCTATACTTATTTATAAAATAACATTTATTTTATACCTTACAAAATAAAAAAGACTGATTAGTCTCATGCATAAGAAAATGGCCCAAAATTTAGACTTGTTGTAAGAGACATAATGCAACCCCACACAACTAATCCACAATTAATCAAAACCTTTTTAAGACTTTTTAGATTATATTAGTAAAACTAACCATTTTTAACTGTTTGGAAACTAACTACTATAATAATAAAATTACAAGCAATTATTTTCAATTTTAATATTTATTTTTTATGACACATTAAATCATAAACAGTATAAAATAAATTTTCATCTTCATCCAAATAAACCTAAATTTTTTTTTATTTTCTCTCTTCTATTTATTAAAAATTATTAGATTAACTAAATTCGTATTATTTCCATCATCTCATTATTTAAATTATACATTGGTGAGAACATTTGCAGTTCACAAAAGAATAGTTGTGTAATTTATTGCACTAATACATTATCAATGAAATCAAAATCTATACTTAAAAATAATGTCAAATATACTTTAAATATTATAACACTTCTATTTAATTTATATTTATATTTATATTCTATGTAATTTTTTTTGTTTTTTTTCAAGTTTTATATTTAATAATTATTAAGCGATTTGGAAGTTGGACTTCAGGGCTTTGGCTGGGTGGGTCTAGGATCTCAGGGGGGGTATTTCAAGGCAATAAGCATAATAGCGTTGTTGTTCCCACAGTCATGTATAGGTTGTAATTATTGTCAACTAGATTTAAGTGTGCAAGTAATTTAACATAGAGGGGTAAGAAAGTAAAGCCACATGGAGGGGCAAGAGAGTAATTTGAAACTACATAGAAAGAGAGTAATTTGAAGCTACATGAAGGGGCAAGAAAGTAAAACCACACGGCAACCTTACACCATCAGTAGAAAAGAGAGAAAATCAGAGACGGCCAAATAAAAGTGGACAGCAGAACAGGGGAGACACCACCGTAAGAGAGAAAAAGGAGCCATCACCAAAAACAAAGAGCCACCACCGTAAACGAAGAGCCACCACCGTAAGAGAGAAAATGATATACGGCCAAAAAAGAGGGGACAGCAGAACAGGGGTACACGACTAGAAAGTGAGAGAGAAACGGACGACACGGCTGGACAGTGAGAGAGAAACAGATGACATGATTGGACAATGAGAGAGAAAACATGGCTGGAAGGTGAGAGAGAAAACCCGGCTGGACGATGAGAGAGAAAACTTGTGAGAGACGTACAACCACCAGGAGAGAAACGAACGACACAACAAGGAGAAAACCATGAAACGAACGAGGAGAGTAGATCTGGAAGACGACACATTAACGGAAAAACCAAAAACACACCACCCCTGGAAGAGAAGAAAACCAGAAACGTGAGGTGAGGGCAAAAACCAGAAACGGGAGACCAGCGGAACCGTGAAACGGACGAGGAGAGCAAATTGGTATCTGTGAGGCTTGAGAACAGCGAAGCGGGTGCAGATCTGAAATGTGAGACCAGAACGTGCATCGGCATAACTGATCATAAGCATGGGGCAGGCCGTGAGACGTGAAACGGCAGACCAAAAGCGTGAGTGCAAGCCGTGAAGCTGTGAGACGGTGAAAGCAGGAGTTGTGTGAAACAACCTAGAGAAGGAATTCGGTAAAGTATTGGAAAGAACTCAACATATTTCCAGATTTTTTCAAAAGAGGCTAGAGAGTGTTGTGGTGGACTTCTAAGCAGCAGTGAAGCAGCCTATTCAAGTCAACAGAGGCAAGACAAGTTAGAAGAAGGGTAGACACAGTAAGTAACACTCTTTGTATTGTACTTGCTTTGTATTTGCAATAGTGAAAGGAACAGAGGATTAAGACATCCATTGTAACTACATTGTGAACATCGGGAGTACCACACTGGTATTCTCAAGTATAGTGAATTGTCTCGGTAGAGGAAGAGTCCCTACCACTGTGGACGTACATCACATTGACGGAACCATGTAAATCTCTTGTGTCCTTACTTTGATTTACATTTTGTGTTTTAAATTGAGTTGTAAATGCAGCTAAAGTATCATCGAACCCATAACTTAAAAAAGACCTAATCAAGAACATCTGATTTGTCTAATAGGTAAGGTGTCTCTGAAAGGTGACTTTGGGGACTATTGTGATTAGTAGGTAACAATAGATTTACCTTAGTCGAATCTGAGGAAGAATTTGCTTTTGAGAAGAGTTTGAAGTTGTTCACATACCTGCGTATTGATGAGAACTAGAGTATTAAATAAGTAAAATACTTTGGTTTAAATTATTAGAGTGTGTTTTTAAGGGGTGTGATACTGATTCACCCCCGCTGTCAATATCACAGACTAGTAGATTCTAGGGTAAAGTTGAGAACTTCAAGCGTCATGATAACCGAGTTAACCTGAAGAGATAATCAGATAATTATTAATAATTAATTGGTAGTCAAATGTCCATTTCTATTCCATATCTGTGTTTATTAAAATTTTTATTGCATGATGTGATATGACTTTCTAACAGCTGAAGGTGTTCACATTTCTTTTTAAAAAAAAAAATAAAGGAGCCCTTATAGAAGAAAAAGGGAAAACAAAGAGGAGGAAAGTGTAGAGATTGAACGCCTCAGTTATAATCTTCATAAAGTAGCATTATTATAAATGTGAATAATACAAAACATCACCGAAGGAAGAAATCTAAGGAGACAAACGATCTTGTTACATGAACGAGATAATGTCGCCGTAAATTTGGCGCACACATGACTTGGAACCGCAGACATCAGCAATTGACATAATTAAGGATGGTTGTGACTTCCAAGGCATTTTATTGATTATCGTTTGTTGCCTAATTTATATGCAACTAATTTAATAACCATGAGATGGACGAGTTTGTCAAGCATAGATCTTCAAATATTCATCCATACGCTTGTAATTCACTTCTGGGTAAAGCTCTTAAGCTTCTTCACCATCTTTTCCTATCTCAAAGTTTGTCAGACACCCTTCGTAGAAAATATGATAAAAATGCCCTGCGCCTGCCTGCTGGTCGTGATCCATTCCTGCAATAATATTATACGGGCCAAGGAAAAAGCAAATTGGTGTTCATCAACATTATTCATTAGGACACTCGTAAAATATTAAATGAACCCCATTTGCAATTTTGCCTAAATATGATCCTTAACAAAATATATTACCCTTCATGGAAGCAAGGAAGTCCTGTGCAGAAATGTTGATCCTGTGCAGCTTGTTCCCACTGAGCATCTCCCACATCTCAACCAACTGCCCTTGCGTGAGAACATTCTCTGGTGGCCGTAAGTACAATGTTTTGTTCACCATTCTGGGATCGTCTGTTGTCTTGATTGTGTACGTTGCAATGTCTTCTTCATCCATGTAAACC
>JAGSHU010000244.1:0-10523 GCA_021533255.1 Ceriops tagal | reverse complement strand
TTTTTTTAAGTAATTGACTCAAATTAAGTAGGTTGCATTTTATGTCTAATAGATAAAATACATCTAAGATGTAATTATGTTTTTATTTTTTAATTTGATGAAAATTTGTCCCTTTGTCATTACTAGTACATTGCTATCATTAACAAATTTAACTATAGAGCATATTAACTCATCAATATCAACAAAAAACTCTTTCTTTTCACACATATGATTAGTACACCAGTATTAAAAAACCATGTATTTGCAAATTAATTGTCTTAGCTTCAAGATCTAACTCTTCTTCATCAACCTCCTCTTCCTCTTCATAGGTTGAGTTACCACCTTGTGCTGATGCCATAAAGACATGCTCATCTGATAAGTCTTCATTTTCCTCCTCATCAGCTTCTTTTATTTGACTCACATAGCTCTTGAATGAGGCTCTCTTCTTCTTCTGTGGGTTGGCAGTCTTCTTGCTGGACTTTTTTGATTTGAATGATGATCTTCTCCATCTTGAATTCTGCTCATCATCACCATCCTTATCTTCATTATCAAGTTTCACTTTGCACTGAGAAGCAAAGTGTCCAATCTGCCCACAATGATAACATCTTAATGACAACTGTCCTTTTCTTTTCTTAAACCCCTTCTTGAATTTCCTTGTGAAGTAAGCCAATACTTCACTTTCACTTTCTTCCTCATCATCATCATCATTATCCTCACTAGAAGATTCTTCCTCTTCTTTTATCTTCAAGTGCTTCATAGTTTTGAAAGCTGCCTTCTTTGATACCTTCGTTGTTGCAGAGCTTTCAGCTAACTTTATCCTCATCTCATATGCAATGAGATTGCACTGGAGATCATACAGAGACATAGAATTGAGATCTCTACACTCCTCTATGGCTGCCACCTTTGAGGCAAACCTCTCAGGCAGAATTCTCAGAAGATTCTTCACAATCGATAAGTCCTTCTTGTTCTTCCCATGACTTCTCAGGTCGTTTACAGCATTAATAACCCTGGTGAAGAACTTTTGAACTGTCTCATTATTCTGCATTCTGAGAGATTCATATCTCTACTTAAATACTTAAAGCTTAGCCTCCTTTATTTTGCCATCACCTTCATAGACTTTCTGTAATCTGTCCCATATCTCCTTGCAGCTTTGCAGTCCATAACTTTAGCATACTCAACATCTATCAATGCTGAAATGATGACATTTGAGGCTTTCCCATTTATCTCAAACTGCCTTAACTCCTCTAGGGTTGGGTCTTTACCATCTTCCGGAGCCACAAAACCCTCTTGTACGCATTTCACCACGTTCATGCCCATGGTTGCAAATACCACTTGCATTCTTGCTCTCCACATATGGTAGTTGGTTCTGTCGAAGATTGGAACCTTTTTACTGTACGTGGTGCTAGTGCTAGTGTCGGCTTCCATTTCTCAGTATACTAAACAAGTCAAACTTCTAGATCCCTTCAAACTAGTACACCAAGCTGTTAAGTTTCAAACTGGTGAACCTGTGCTCTGATACCGATTAAAGTTCCCGACTTCTCCCTAGGATCTACTAGTTTGTGATACTAAGAAGGGGGTGAATCAATATCACCACAATTCATAATTCGTAGGTAAGTGAACAACTTCAACCTTTTCTTAAAAGCGAACTCTTTCTCAGACTTGACTAAGGTAGATCTATTGCTACCTACTAATCACAATAGTCGCCAAAGTCACCTTTCAAACACCTTGCCTAATAGACAATACGGATGTTTTTGTTTAGGTCTTCGTTAAGTTATGGGTTAGCTGATACTTTAGCTGCGTTCACAACTCAATTTAAAGCACAGAACGTAAAGCAAATTAAGGACACACGAGATTTACATGGTTCCATCAACGTGACATACATCCACGGTGGTAGGGACTCTCCCTCTACCGAGACTATCCACTATACTTGTGAATACAGGTTACAATGGAAGTCTTTAATTCTCTGCTCCTTTCACTATTGCAATTACTAAGCAAATACAATACAAAAAGTGTCACTTACTGTGTCTACCCTTCTTCTAGCTTGTCTTGCCTCTGTTGAATTGAAAGGCTGCTCCATTGCCGCTTAGAAGTTCACCGCAACGCTCTCTAACCTCTCTTGAAGAAGTCTGGAAATACGTTGAGTTCTTTCAATGCTTCGCCGAAGTTCTTCTCTACATTGTATCACACAACTCCTGATTTCACTATCTCACGGTCTCACCCGTCTCCTTACCCCACGATCTCACTATCTCACGGCTTGCCTGTTCGTTTCTCTCTCTTACTGTCTAGCCGGATTTCTCTCTCTTATCGCCGGATTTCTCTCACCGTCCTGTCGGATCTCTCTCTTACCGCTGGATTTCTCTCTCTTCGTCCACCCCTCTTTGGCCGTTCCTGATTTTCTCTCCTTTTCCCTCATTTGGCCTTGTTTTCTCTCTCCTTCCCATCGACTCCGATTCGGTCATTCTTGGGTTTTCGCTAGTTGTCTACTTTTGCCATTCCGCTCACTTTTTTGGTCGTCTCCCCTTTCTCTTTCTCTCTTGACGGTTGTTCTTCGTTCAACTCTCCTTCGGCCATCTCCTCTTTCTCTCTCTCGACGGTTCTCTCTCTCTTCCCTATCATTCTGCTGTCGCCCCCTTTCACCAGCCATTTCGATCATCTCTTTTTTCTACCAATGGTGTAGGGTTGCCATATGTCGTGTTGTCTCCTCACCGACCGTCTAGCCGTTATGTCCGTTTCTCTCCTATCTTCGACGACAGCTTTTCTCTTTCTTCCAAGTGTTTTCTCTCTCTTCGTCCGACAACTTCATTGTTCACAATGGTCACTGTTCACTCAACGGCTACACCGATTTGCTCAATTTGCCAACTAGTTCTATTCTATTTTGTCGTCCCCTGTTTTGTCATTCTCTTGCCGTCGGTATGCTTTGGTCGTATGTTGTGTTTTTCTGTTTTCTCTACTTTGTCGTTTTACCGTGTATTCAATTGTGTTGACCTTACCTTAATTTTATCTTCCAAGGTCTTTATATACTCTTTTCCATGAAACCCTAATAGGGCTTACACGGCGGATTTACGTTCTTGCCCCTCCAGGGCTTACGCGGCAGATTTACGTTCTTGCCCTTCCATGTGGATTTACCTTCTTACCCTTCCATGTGGCTTTACTTTCTTGCACACTTAAACCTAGTTGACAACAATTACAACCCATACAAGGCTATGGGAACAACAATCTCCCCCTTTGTAATTGTTGGCAACACTCATAACAAAAGCCACTATGAAACAGTTTCAACTCCCCCTAAATATGCACTCCCCCTTTCTTAACAGCTCCCCCTGCACTGTTGCTTCTCTCCCCTTTTGCCAACCAATTAAAAATCTGAAAAACTCACAAAGTGGAGATGGAGGATTCACCTGATTTTCAGGCTTGAGGAGGCATTTACATAGATAGACTCATTCTGTGCTTTTCAAACAACTCTGTGGACAGTGATTTAGTTAGATCTTGTGTAGCCTCTTCAACAGATTTAAGTTCAACTTGTGAGAGTAAAGTAGTAGCTCCCACAATTCTTCTTCTTGTTGTAACTCCTGCTGATAGGTCACCTATGATCTGATTTTCTTGATGAACACTGGTCCACGTTTTCTTTGGCTTTCTTTTTTGCACCGTCTTAGTTACAAGAGGATCTCTTTCTTCATCTTCAGACTCACTCTTCTCCGAGTCTGAACTTACTTCTTCTTCCTTTTCTTCAGGTTGGTTTGATTCTTCATCTATATTGAAGTCATCTTCTTCATTGTCCTCAGCTTCTCTATTCTGCATTATTTTCCAGTTCTCATCCATTCTCACATCATTGGAAGTGATCACTTTTCCCAGCTTATGTAGGAAAACTTTGTAACCTTTTGTCTTTTCTGAGTATCCCACAAAGATGCCTTCATTAGACCTAGCGTTGAATTTTCCCAAGTTTTGCTCCTTGCTTTTTACAAAACATGGGCTGCCAAAGACTCTAAGATACTTGAATGTTGTCTTTTTTCCACTCCATAACTCATATGGAGTCTTATCAGTATTGGGCCTTAGTAATACTCTATTTAGTAGATGTATGGCTGTAAATGTTGCTTCTATCCAAAATCTTGTGTGAAACTTGGATTCTAGCAGTAGAGTTCTTGTCATTTTAACCACAGCTCTATTCTTCCTTTCTACCACCCCGTTCTGTTGAGGTGTTCTTGCTGCTGCCATCTGATGATGAATACTATGCTTCTCAATGTAATCTTTAAAAGCTTCATTTGTAAATTCAGTGTCTTGATCTGACCTCAATACTTTGATCTTCCTTCCACTCTCATTTTCAACCAATCTTCTGTATCTCTTAAAGCAATTCAAAACTTCTGACTTGTGTTTAAGGTGTATGAGGCAGGTCCTTCTTGAATAATCATCAACAAACAAAATGAAGTACCTCTCACCTTTCAACCCATTTATCCTCATCGGTCCACACAAATCAGTATGCACAATGTCAAGCACTGCTTCAGAACTGAACTCTCTAGTCTTGTACTACTTTTTGGCATGTTTTGCTTTAGAGCATGCTGAGAAAACATACTCTCTCTCTCGCTGAGGTCGGGAATGTCTCTGATTGCATGAGTAGTGGTCAGCTTCCTCATGTTCTTCTGTGATAAGTGTCCCAGCCTCTTATGCCATAGTTGATTTTCTTCTTTTTTTGTAAGTAAACAGCTGTTCATCTTATCCTCATCAATCACATACAAATTTCTAGCTATTCTCTTCCCGGCTGCAACAGTATTGCCTTCTTTACTCTTTACTTGGCAACCTATTTTTGTGAATATCACTTTGTGGTCGTCGTTGCATAGTTGGCTGACAAATGCTAGATTATATCTGAGTCCTTCAATGTGAGAACATCTTTCAGCTTTCCTTTTCTAATGTTTACTAACCCCTGACCACTGATGTTGAGTGAATCATTATTGCCAAACTTGACTCTGCCTTCTCTTGATTTGTTTAGCTTTGATAATTTACTCTTGTCTCACGTCATGTGCGAAGTGCATCCACTATCAAGGATCCACTGCTTATGCTTACAATCAGCCTTTAGTGCAATTTCAGCTATATTAGCCACCTCCCTTTTTGCTCTATATTCCTTCTTTTGAACTGGCTGGAAGATAGCTTTCTCCTTTTTCTCAGCATTAACTGCACCGCTTGTTTTCACTGTGCCATTAAATGCCTTCTCTTGCTCAGGGAGAAGTGTCATGCATCTCTTGGCATTATGGTCATCCTACCCGCACCTTTCACACTATTCCAAGTCTGCCAATATAGCAAAATTGTTCTTTGAAACCATTGGTTTAGGCTTCCACTAACACTCCTTATCAGTGTGTCCTTACTTTCTACAATATGTGCAAGAACTCACGACAGGTGTTCTCCTTTGAATTTTATATTGTCTCCCCTTATATGTAGCATCGTATCTTCTCGAGTTGGAGACATGTACTAGCCTTCTCCACCAGCAGTTACTCGTCTTATGACCCCAGACTCCACAACAAAGCAATGACCTTGAAATTGCCTCTTCATGTGTTTGATCACAGCTTGTCTTCTTCTGTTCATCACTTGCTGTGTAGGCAAAGTAGCTGGCTTCTTTACTTGTGTGACTTTCATTTCAGTCACCTTCTTCTCATTCTTCTATTCAGCCGTAGCCCTCTGCTGGCTAACTTTCTTTTTTTTCTGAGACATAGCAGCTATGAGCTGTTGCTCTTTAACCACATCCATCATTTTTGGCCTTGGCTTTGGTTTGATAACTGTCTTCTCTTCTTCAGTTATCTTCACCTGAGTCACAGCCTTCTCTTTCAACTTTTGTGGCAAAGTCTCATTCTTTTTTTCTTTTACAGAGCTTGTTTCTCCTACCACATCAAACTTCTGCAACTTCTTCTCACTCTTTTTGAGTTGTTGCTCAAGTCTCAGCAACTCTATCTCCATTTCATCAATTGTTGAAGTCCTTGAGCCAAGCTCGATTGTAAGGTCTTCACATATTTTAATCTGTTCTTCAAATCTTCTCTTCAAGTCAATATATTCAGTCCTTATTTCATCCTTTTGACTTTCAGCTTCCTCAAACTTTGCTTCAACTTGTTTTATGTGAGCCTCCAACCTTTTTATGGTTCTGCCCCTTCTGATTATCTCCTTTGAAGCTGCTTCCACCTCAGCTTCAAGATCTGGCTCTTCTTCATCAACCTCCTCTTCCTCTTCAGAAGTTGAGCTACCACCTTATGCTGATGTCATAAAGACATGCTCATCAGATGAGTCTTCATCTTCCTCCTCATCAGCTTCTTTTATTTGACTCACATAGCTCTTGAATGAGGCTCTCTTCTTCTTCTGTGGGTTGGTAGTCTTCTTGCTAGACTTCTTTGATTTGAATGATGATCTTCTCCATCTTGAATTCTACTCATCATCACCATCCTCATCTTCATCATTAAGTTTCACTTTGCACTGAGAAGCAAAGTGTCCAATCTGCCCACAATGATAACATCTCAAAGACAACTGTCCTTTTCCCTTCTTAGACCCCTTCTTAAATTTCCTTGTGAAGTAAACCAATACTTCACCTTTACTTTCTTCCTCATCAGCATCATCATCATCCTCACTGGATGATTCTTCCTCTTCTTTTATCTTTAAGTGCTTCATAGTTTTGAAAGCTGCCTCCTTTGATACCTTCGTTGTTGTAGAGCTTTGAGCTGACTTTATCCTCATCTCATATGCAATGAGATTGCACTGGAGATCATGCAGAGACATAGAATTAAGATCTCTACTCTCCTCTATGGCTGCCACCTTTGAGGTAAACCTCTCAGGTAGAATTCTCAAAATTTTCTTCACAATCAATGAGTCCTTCTTATTCTTCCTATAACTTCTCAGGTCGTTTACAGCGTCAATAACCCTGGTGAAGAACTCTTGAATTGTCTCATTCTTCTGCATTCTAAGAGATTCATATCTCTCCTTAAAAACTTGAAGCTTAGTCTCCTTCGTTCTGCCATCACCTTCATAGACTTTCTGCAATCTGTCTCATATCTCCTTGGCAGATTTATAGTCCATAACTTTAGCATACTCAGCATCTGTCAATGCTGAAATAAAGACATTTGAGGCTTTCCCATTTATCTCAAATTGCCTTAACTTCTCTGGAGTTGGGTCTTTACCTTCTTCCAGAGTCACAAAACCCTCCTGTACGCATTTCACCACATTCATGCCCATGGTTGCAAATACCACTTACATTCTTGCTCTCCACATATGGTAGTTAGTTCCGTCGAAGATTGAAACCTTCTTACTGTACGTGGTGCTAGTGCTGGTACCAGCTTTCATTTCTCAGTATGCTCAACCAGTCAAACTTCTAGATCCCTTCAAACTAGTACACCAAGCTGTTAAGTTTCAAACTGGTAAACCTATACTCTGATACCAATTGAAGTTCCCAACTTCTCCTTCGGATCTACTAGTTTGTGATCTTAAGAGGGGGGTGAATCAGTATCACCACAATTCGCAATTCGCAGGTAAGTGAACAACTTCAACCTCTTCTTAAAAGCGAACTCTTTCTCAAACTCGACTAAGGTAGATCTATTGCTACCTACTAATCACAATAGTCCCCAAAGTCACCTTTCAGACACCTTGCCTAATAGACAATACGGATGTTCTTGTTTAGGTCTTTGTTAGGTTATGGGTTGGCTGATACTTTAGTTGCGTTCACAACTCAATTCAAAGCAAAGAATGTAAAGCAAATTAAGGACACACGAGATTTACGTGGTTCTGTCAACGTAACGTACATCCACGGTGGTAAGGACTCTCCCTCTACTGAGACTATCCACTATACTTGTGAATACAAGTTACAATGGATGTCTTTAATTTTCTGCTCCTTTCACTATTGCAATTACTAAGCAAATACAATACAAAGTGTGTCACTTACTGTGTCTACCCTTCTTCTAGCTTGTCTTGCCTCTGTTGAATTGAAAGGCTACTCCACTGCCGCTTAGAAGTTCACCGCAACGCTCTCTAACCTCTCTTGAAGAAGTCTGGAAATACGTTGAGTTCTTTCAATGCTTGACCGAAGTTCTTCTCTACATTGTATCACACAATTGCTGCTTTCACTGTCTCACCTGTCTCCTTGCCCCACGATCTCACTATCTCACGACTCGCCTGTCTGTTTCTCTCTCTTGCTGTTTAGCCGGATTTCTCTCTCTTATCGCCGAATTTCTCTCTCTTACCATCAGATTTCTCTTACCGTCTTGCTAGATCTCTCTCTTACCGTCGAATTTCTCTCTCTTCATCCACCCCTCTTTAGCTGTTCCAAATTTTCTCTCCTTTTCCCTTATTTAGCCTTGTTTTCTCTCTCCTTCCTGTCGACTCTGATTCGGCCATTCTTGGGTTTCCGCCGGTTGTCTATTTTTGCCGTTCTGCTCACATTTTCGACTGTCTACCCTTTCTCTCTCTCTCTTGATGGTTGTTCTTCGTTCAGCTCTCCTTCAACCGTCTCCTCTTTCTCTCTCTCGACGGTTCTGTTTTTGCCGACGGTTCTCTCTCTCGTCTGTATCGTTCTGCCGTCGCCCCCCTTCACCAGCTGTTTCAATCGTCTCTCTTTTCTACCGATGGTATAGGGTTGCCATGTGCCGTGTGTCTCCTCGCCAACTGTCTAGCCGTTATGTCCATTTCTCTCCTATCTCTAACGACGGCTTTTCTCTCTCTTCCAAGTGTTTTCTCTCTCTTCGTCTGACGACTTCAATGTTCACGACGACTACTGTTCACTCGACGACTACACTAATTTGCTCAATTTGCCAATCGCTTCTTTTCTATTTTGTCATCCCCTGTTTTGCCGTTCTTTTGCCGTCAGTATGCTTTGGCCTTATATTATGTTTTTCTGTTTTCTCTACTTGGCCGTCTACACACTTTTGTATTTTTTCGTGTATTCAATTGTGTTGGTCTTACCTAATTTTGTCTTTATATACTCTTTTCCATGAAACCTTAATAGGGCTTACATTGCGAATTTACGTTCTTGCCCTTCCAGGGCTTACGCGGCGAATTTACGTTCTTGCGCTTCCATGTAAATTTACCTTCTTACCTTTCCATGTGGCTTTACTTTCTTGCACACTTAAACATAGTTAACAACAATTACAACCCATACAAGGCTGTGGGAACAACAAAGATTATAACTATTCTATGAAATCAAAAAGTTAGTAATGTAAAGTGGATTTTCCAGGTTAAAAAGATGTCAAATGGAGAAGAAAAGAGATATAAGGCAAGATTGACTGCAAAAGGTTTTGAGCAACAATTGGCCATGATTATCACAAGGTATTCTCCCATATTGCTCAAATAGAGATTATCAAATTTAGAATGATTTGACTACATAAGATTATTAAGAAATCTATTAAACATATGTAAATCAGCTTTTCTCAATAGCCCTCTTAAGAGAGGAAGTGTTTGCAAAGTAACTTTCAGGTTTTGTAAGGAAAAGAAGCGAAGAAAAGGTGTATAAGATAAATAAAGCATTGTATGGTCTACAACAAGTGCTTAAGTATGGAACAAAGGGAATAATTCTTTCTTCCATAATTCTAACATCCAAAAGTATTCTTTTAAGCATGTTGTATATGTTAAAATCAATAATTCTAATGATATTCTATTAGTGTGTTTATATGTTGATGATTTAATCTTTATTAGCAAAAATCTCAAAATGATTGAAAAACTTAAAAGGTTTATGATACATGAATTTAAGATGGTAGATTTAGGCCTTATATCTTATTTCTTAGCATTAAATTTAAGAAGATGACGAAATATTTATCTGTCAAAAGAGATATGCTATTAAATTATTAAAAAAATTGCAAATGTATGATTGTAATTTTATAAAAACTCCTATAGAAATTGACATTATATTATCTAAGGAAGGTAATGAAGTACTTATTGATTTTATACTTTTCAAATAGATTATTAGGAATTTGAGATATCTTACATGCATAAAATTTAATATATGTTATGAAATTTATTTGATCAACAAATTTCTAGAATCTCCTTGTCAATCTTATATGTAAGTTGCTAAAAGGATTATACAGTATATAAAAAGGATTTATGATGATGACCTATTTTATTTGTCATTTATAAATTATACTCTTATAAACTATTTTTACAACAATTAAGGTGAAAATATAGATAATCGTAAAACTATTTTCGGATAGTATTTCAACTTTGGAACTACTACTTGTTTGCAGTCATCTAAAAAATAGTTTATTATTACATTTTTAACTTGTAAATTAGAATACATAACTGTAACTTTAAGTGTTTATCAAGTTATTTGGTTACATAATTTGTTAAATGAAATCTATGTTCAAATTAAAAGTCATATAAAGATATTTATTAATAATATTTTTATAATCAATTTAGTTAAAAGTTTAGTAACATATAAAAAAAGTAAATGTATTAATACTTATTTTCATTGTCTAAGAAATTAAGTTAATAAAAGAAAATTGAATTAACATATTACAAGTGCAAAAAACAAATAACTAATGTTTTTTATAAAACCATTGAACTATAGAGTATTTATTAAGTTGAAGCAAATATTTGGA
>JAGSHU010000243.1:0-10575 GCA_021533255.1 Ceriops tagal | reverse complement strand
GGAGATTAGTTGAAAGGAGCAAATGTACCTTGATTGAACACTAATTTGACTGGTAGCATAGACACGTATTTTCTCTTCGGTTTTGGAACAAGTCAATTTGTCATATTGGTATTACACAGCTTGATTCATTTGATGGCAGGGGACTATGGTAAATGTGTGGTCAATTTCTTCGCCATGGAAAGTAAAAATAAATTTCCTTGCCATGGAATATGGCCAATGCGCTTGGTTAAGTATAATTAATTAGCTGCTTCGCTGAAAGTTCATTGTTCCAAGAGAAGCAGGATCATGGCATCACTTGCTTGTGAGGCTCGTTACAATCAGCAATAGGGTGCAAATAGAACAGTACGGGGCTCGAAAGATGAGGTAATTAAAATCGATAAAATGTATAACTTTGACATAATTATTCTTCTACCATCGCCTAATCGTCTTTATTTCGACATAGACATATCGAGGAAATTATAGATTTTAAATCAATCCTCGTAGAGGAATGAAGAATTGGTCCTGGATTACTGCAGTAAGAAACAATATTTATATGGAAGCACTTAATCTCAAAGGTAACTTACCACGGATTGATCACCGGCAAATCCATCTGATCTCACGACTCAGACAACACATCTACAAGTGGCAGCTACTTCCACAGCCCAAGAACTAATAGCTTTGAGAATCAGTAGATTATCTCTGATGTTGCTACTGCCCAGCAAAGTGCGGTTGGTGCTGCTGCATTGCCCCTGCAGTATGCTCAACTTGTCGTCGAGCTTTTTCCCTCCAGAATTTGAAGTTTAGTTTTAAAATTTGAATGTAAGAATTGGAGCAAGTCAGAAGCTTGTCAAATGTTCTTTTTGTTTACACTTACAAGTTACTTTGCAGGCTTGAAGCTATAGAGTTTAACTACTAGTATTATGTAAAAGCTTTGGCCACTTGGACAAGCTATCTGCGCAAGCCTTGTTTTTCACTTGTAATGATATTTTTCCAGCATCTTTGTTATATGGAAGCTGGTTATCATTGAAAATTAGAACGGTTGCTTTACTCATTCAAGTGTTAAACTCTCTTCTAACATCACAAGAAAAACACAGCCCTTCATTGTCTCTATCAAACTTCTGTCGTCATAAGCTCTGTAGAGCCTATTCATTCATCAATATCCTATCAATTTCATCAGTCTTTTGACTCCTTTATTGTCCAAAATCCGGCTTTTCAAGCTGATCTCTTCTGCTGCAGTTTTTCTGCAGCTCAGTCCCCTGCTACGATTTCTGCGGCATTAGTCTTTTTGCTACAAAGTTTCCAACTCTGCTGCACTGTTAGATTTTAAGTGCCATCAAGCATTTTGTTTCCTCCAATCTTTTTGGTTTGGTGTTTTAAGGGTACAGAGTAGAAGAACTATTATGTTTTTGCTGTCTGTAAAAACACAACTAGTGCCTTTTTGGAGAGAAAGAGAGAGAGAGCAGCTCTACAATGTGAGGCAGCTATTTAGCATCTCTCGACGGCTCCATTTGCCAAACAAGTTGGAGGGAGATACAACTCCCTCCAAATGCATTCCCTTTTTATTTATTTCTTAACTGGGTTGGGTTAGTCTATCATGGACAAGCTGATCCAAAAGTAGCATATTCACACGCAAGTATTACAATTCAGTTTGATGTTCTGATTCATAACATGACAGGAACATCAGAAGCAAGTCACAGTTCTTGCAAGCAACATACATTTATTCCTAGTGTAAAATACAATGCACAGACAATTTATTGTGGCTCTAACTTTAAGGGTGGAAAAGCCCCACTATACTCAAAGGTCCCTTCGCTGTAAGGATGGGATCTTCCTTTGCTAGCGCCCTCATAAGTTGCTGAAGTGGATGCTGATTCAGCATTTGGGTTTAAACCAGCAAGCTGCAAGATGTTCTCTATATCTTTCACTACTTCACCCATTGTAGGCCTGTCATCCCCAGACTCTTGTACACATTTCATTGCCAGATCCACAAACTTATTAAGACCTTTCAATGATGTATCCAAACCAATAACTGGATCAAGAATTTCTTGGAGATTATACAAATCTTTTGTTACATCCATTAAGAGTTTCACTTCTCTTACAATGTATCTCCCCCTTTCAATTGGTCTTCTTCCAGTTATCAGCTCTAGCATCACAACTCCAAAACTATAGACATCGCTCTTCTCTGTCAACTGCTGTGTCATGTAATACTCTGGGTCCAAATAACCCTAATAAATAACAAGAAGTTTGTCAGTTAACCCCATAATTCACCTTAAATAACGTTTTGTATTCTTTGAACAATCCACTTCATCCATATCTAAGCTTTTTGATGAAATAATAGTAAAGCGAAAGTGAGAGATGACGAACCACAACTTGCAGACTTTTTCTCCTCAACACACTACTTTGGCTCTAGATTTCAGAACGTATAACATGCATGTATACATACACATAGGCCAATAACCTTTCCTATGGTTAAAGTCTAATTGTTGACTTGTACTACAATAATTGGGGGAAAATCATATGGAGTTTCTCCTTTCCCTTTCAAGAAAGATCATTCAAGAATTATCAAACATTCAACTTTGCCTTGAAAATAGTCCACAAGCTGGGATAATTTATCTGCACTTTAATATATTCAATGCAAGAGACCAAAGGAGAAGGCATAACAAGAAAATAAAACAATGATAGCAAATAAAGGAATTTACAGGAGTGGAAAGCTGGTTTCATTTGCTTATAGGGAATGGTTGATTTTTTTTAATCAAAATTATCATGCTTATTAGCACTCAATTTCAATTTAACAAACATCATGAACAATACATTTTAGCACTCAATTTCTTTTTAGTTCTCATTAGAACACAAATGTTTGAGCAGGAGTATTAAGGTACTAACCATTGTCCCTTTAACTTCAGTGGTAACATGACCCTTTGTGCTGTCTCCTGCAAGCTTGGAGAGACCAAAATCTCCAACTTTTGCATTTAAGTGCTCATCCAGTAAGATGTTGGTTGATTTTACATCCCTATGGATAATGGGAGGATTAGCAAGCTCATGGAGATAGGAGAGACCTCTGGCTGCACCAAGGGCTATTTTGAGTCTTCGAAGCCAATCCAACCTTATACCTGTTTGCCCTGCTCAAATGGGAAAGATGTTGAGCAAGAAATATGTAAATTTGGATGAAGAGAGAGTGCTCACACAGACTATGATATAGCTTATTATGCACAAAAGGGAGCAAAATGTATTGCCTTTTGATAGTTCATTATTTAATTCCTTACTAAATTTGCAGTCTATGCCCTCCTGATCCCACAACTAAAAGATAAAGAAACAATAAACTAGAAGCATGAGGAGGATTTAAGAGGATTTAGTCATTAGTCAGAAGTTTTTCTGAAACATATATGTGTGCTTTTCAAACATAACAAAACCAAAAAAAAAAAAAGGCAGGGATTCATGTGGTATAGAGATAAAGCATCAGCTGCAGCTCCATGAGTTACCTGATAGACTGTCTCTAAGATTACCATTTGGAATAAACTCATACACTAGCATTTGCTCGCCTCGCTCAAAGCAGAATCCCAGAAGGCTTGCAAGGTTTTTATGATGAACCCTTGATAGCAGCTCGATCTCAGTTTTGAATTCCACAGCACCCTGCATTGATCCTTGTTGAGCCCGTTTTATGGCAATCAATTGCCCGTTGGCAAGAGCTCCCCTGTAAACCTGTGAAATTTATTGCATAAGCAAACTTCCTGCTTCTCCCATTATCAGATTAAAGATATATGAATGTTAACATGAGCTCCCTAAATTAGAGTTTTTATTCTTTTGTTCGTTGCAAAGGATTTTGGTTTTATATTTTGAGTAAATGTTTCAATCTATCATGATTTACGAAGCACTAGGAAAGTAAGGAAAGTAATCATTTTTTCCATATACCAGTCTTTCTTTAAATTAAAGCCAAATCATGATATGTGTTAGGGGAAAGAAACTCCCTCGATATCATGGACTCCAGGAGAGTAAGCAAAATTAAGTTATCTATCTCTCCTGTTGGCTATTTCATCTGAAATACTTGAGTTGCAATTGCAGCAGAGAGAGAGAGAGTGAGATAGAAACCTTTCCATATCCGCCGGATCCAATGTCATTGGCATCTGAAAAGTTATATGTGTATTTCTTAAGTTGTTCAAAAGTGAAGCGCCTGGCTCCCTTTAATTGAGGAACACCACCACTGCTTTTATTTTCATCCCAACGCCCTACATTGTAGATTTTTAGAAGTATAAAGCAACCAGTGAAACCCAAAATTTTCAATAGTGAAAAGAAAAGTACTTGACTTTAAAACACAAAATAATAATAATAATAAAGGAAGAGTCTCATTCTCATGGTACCAAAAGGATTGATCTCTTCAGTAGCTCTTTCGGCTTTCTTTTTCTGACGATAACCATAAAACCCTGCAAGAAGCAATAGCAGCAGAAGGACACATCCCCCAACAGCAGCCCCAATGATAATGCCATTGCTGGATGATCCCACCTGATCTGCTTGATGAGGAAGAGAAGAGTCATTGCATACTCTTTATAAGAAAGGAAACAACAAAAATAATTGCATTTACTAGTGAGCTTTTGAATAGAATGGCAAAAATACCAGCAAAATACAGATAACTGTCACCCTTAAAATATAAAGGGCCAAAGTTGGCTGGAGGCTCGAATGATTGGTTGCTTAGCACAAAACCAATAGCTGCAATCATTTTTCTATCGAAACGATCTTGGCCAGATGGAAAGACCTGAAGGTTTATCTCAAGGTAATCAGAGGAATCCTTCCTTGGTTTACTTAAAGAAACTGAATCCACGCCAAGTGGCTTAAAGGAATCCATCAGGGAGTTCCTGAGAGCTGTATAGATGGTTAAATTTTTCAAGTTCGAGAAGGACCAAGCTCTGAAGATTAGTACTCCTGTGTATGGATGTGCACAGTTGCAGTTTGGGCTGGAAACCTGTTTTGCGGTGCAGGAAGCTGGCTGACAGTTATTCTGCGGCATAGCATAATAATTGTTCCGTTGGGTATCAGTGCAGTAACTTTTTGACACTCCTGTTTCCTCACAAATTGGATTGTCCACGAGTCTGTACAATTCAGGACATGGAACTATCTTAATCTTAGGCTGCAAACAAGAAACAAGCACGTGGCATAGCGATTGACCAATCACAGAGCTATATATCTTTTCTTGTTCTGCCCCATGCAGTCAACAGAGCCACTTACATTACGCGAACTTGATTTTCTCCTGGATATTCAGTAATGGAATTAGCTCGCAAATCAATGAGTTGCAGCTTCTGACTGGGGCTTGATCCAAGGTCTAACGAGCCATTGAGCAGGTTGTTCCCTAGTACCCTGTCAGTGTGGCCAAAATCAGCAATAAAACAGTCTAGAATCTATTGTATTGAATCCAAAATTACAACAGGTGATAACCATTTTGTTTTCTTTGGTCCATGGATACTCGGCATCAATAAAAGTGAAACTGTGCTGATTAGAGCCAGCTTGACACTCACACGCTCTCCAAGTTGGATAGACTGAAGAGGCTAGATGGAACTTGTCCTCGAAGTTGTGTTCGCTCCATCATTCTGCCACATAACATTAGAGAAAGGTAAGGAATGTCCCCTTTTGAATTAATAAATCAATGTTCATACATTCACAAAGAGCAATTGAAGTGAAGGATAACGATGTAGGTTATCAACAAAACCAAAGAAAAAGCACACTACTTGTAAAACGAGTACTGCCTTCAAATATTAGAAGCTTAGGACAGGCAAATCTATATAGGCAGTCCAATTGATAAAGGATGAGGAGTAGCACGAAACAAAATACTATGCAGCAAGCAGGTCTAAGCGACAGGAAATCCCTGAACACTAAGCCCAAAACACATGCCGTGCAAAGGATTATGCTATGGCTGAAGATGATGATAAAAGAAATAGCTATTAATGGTCAACCGATGTGGCAGGAGAACGAGGACGACTTGTTTGAGTTTTGCTCAAATTGTGCAAGAAGAGAAAAAAAAAAAGCGATGGCGCTACATGATAAAAAGTTGAGAACACATTAACAAGGATACAATTAGGTATAATTATAACAATGGTTAAAGCTTGCCTTTATACAATGCTAAGTGCACTATGCAAAGTAGGATGGGAAAGCATTTGAGTAGGCGCACCTTGAAATAATCTTTTCGGAATTGACATTTGTAATTTTGGAAGCTATATGAGGATGGTGTTTCAGAAAAAGCCGTATTGCTTGTAAAGTCACAGCTAATTAGAGTAATAAGTAAAGTGACATAAATGAACAGATTCCCAGACGTATGGCTCCATGATAATTCATTTAAAAAAACGGTGCAAGAATTTTAGTCAAAGGATCCGTGGTTAATGGACAAAATTCTTTGCCATTTCTGCCTTTGGCCTGTGTTCCTTGTTCAGCTTGGTTCAAACATTGGTATTCCAATGTTAAAAGATCAACAGCCTTATCTAAAGCTAGAAAATAATGGATTTCTGTACTACCAGTTCTATTTGAAAAAAATGCTTGCGTAAGAATAACTAAAATATTTCAAAATGCCCCCAGTTTAGGGAGACCCCCTGCTCACTTTCGAGAAGAGAGAGAGAGAGAGAGAGAGGGAGACGGAGACATACAATGTTGTCAAAGATTGCAATCCTGAGAACCAGGAGGGGAATTCTGATACATCAAAGCCATTGTTGCTCATGTCACTGCAGATGACATTTGACAAAGAATGCATATAAAGAATAATAAAACTATGAACATAAAGAAATTGTAAAGAGCCATGCTAATAGGTTCCATAAATCTTACAAGTAGGTGACAACAGCCAGGCTACTAAGATTGGGAAAAGGCCCTGAAAATTGGTTGTGGGACAAAATGCTGAAAATTTACCAGCAAGAGTCATTAACATTATGAGAACTCCGATGCATTAAAATATTATCCAATATCTGTCTTGATGATACTTACAACTCACTGACACTGACAAGATTATTGAGGCTTGAGGGGATAGTTCCAGTTAATGAGTTCCTGTCAAGGCGCCTGTGGCCAAGGCAAAAAGGTCTAATAGAACCTCTAATAGCAGGAAGCTCAGCACGAAATTGCTCTAAGTAATTGGTGTTGATACTTACACAACTTCCAAAGATGTGACATTGCCAAGGGTATCAGGAATGCTACCCTTGAATTTGTTGCCTTCAAAGAGGCTGCCAAGAAGAAGATGAGGAAGAAGGAATGTCACACAGAAGAGATTATTTTATTTGCAGTTGTAAGTACAGAGAAATCAACTGTAGAAAGATCGTCACGCCAAAATAGTTCAATAACAGACAATGCATGACCTGAAAGCACATTTTGGTGTCTGATTCAGGCATGCAGTGACACTAAATTCCGAAATCGATAAAGTGTGACATAAGAACATACTAACCTAGTTAATAAAAGCAGCATCCGTGAGAAAAGAATAGCAATGATACAAATAATGAACCCTGAACTGTTAGACACATAGTCTTCACAAAGTTTATCCTTGCCAAATCTCAACAATACTCCACTACTAAATTCAACGTGCAAACTTATCCATTAAGTGATAGCTTCAAATTTGTGCATTTATCGACTTGTGAAACTTACAGATGTATGAGGATCATTCTTGAGTGGAAAAGTTGACGTGGGATTGTGCCCGAAAGCTTGTTGTTTCCAAAATGACTGAGAAGATTTTTACACAAATATTAACATACAAAAAATAAATTCTATCGTAACAAGAAAAGAAAATAAAGCACAAATCAGATGGATATCATAAACAAATTAGACATACAAGTGTTTTGTATGAACTAGCATATCAAGGCCAGGTGTGGTGCCACTGGAGACTGGGAGGGATCCTGAAAGATTGTTGTCAGATATATCCAGCCAATAAAGATTGGATAGTTTGCCAATTGAAGGCGGAATTTGCCCAGTGAAGCCATTAGAATTTAGAGATCTGCAGTCCATCAATAAAACAGCAAAAAGGAGAGATTTAAGAGGTCACGGTAATGTAGACTTTTCGGATATTTTGTCCCCATAATTGATCCTCTTTGGGATCTTCCAACACTTAAAATCCAAGGAAAATTGTAACTTTTGTTGACATTGGAGTAAAGAGGTAAAATTATAAGTTGAAATCCTTACAGATAAATAAGGCTCTGCAGAGATCCTATGGAGTCTGGGATAGGACCATTGAAACTACAATTAACCAAAATTCTACAATGCAAGAGAAAATCATCGATTTGATTAGAGACTGCAACCAAACAAGAATTTGTGTGCCAACATTCAACTAATGCTTGAACAATCTATGCTCTTACAAGTTCGTAAGCTTTTTCAGATTCCCAATTGATCTTGGAAGAGGTCCTGTTAAGTCCTTGTTGTATGATAAATCTCTACACGAGGAAGCTAGTAATCAGAGATGAATAATAACAATCTTAGGCATGCAAGGCACCCCCAAATTTTATATTATTATTAATATAGTAGTCCATAACCAGTGGTGCTCTTCTCAAGTGCAAACAGCATCAAGGACTATCCTTGAAATATTTAATTAGTGCAGTGCTGTAAATCTACCTGAGAGGGTGAGCAGTGCAATCTAAACATAACAAATATGAAAAAGCAGCAGGCGAAGCAATTCAATAGTAAGTTGAATCCTAGCAAAAAAGAAGTGAAATGCCAAGACGTACAGAATCTGCAATTCCGATAAAGATGTTATGTCTGCAGACAGCACACCATTCAATCCCATGCTTGCCAATGTTCTGTAGTTGAGAAATTCAGGAAAATGTCATAAATCAGCAGCAAGAATGTTAAAAGTCTCAATCACAATTTTCTTTTTTTTTTTTTGGAGAAGGTTGAACTTTATTCATATGGAAAGTCTCAATTACAATGCTAGAACATGAAATATTATTGCAATTTCTCAGTGGCTTACATGGAAGTTACTCGCGACCCGGTGCACCGAATGCCTACCCAATTGCTTCCACAAGGGTCAGAACCCACCCAATTAGGTGGGGTGTTTTTCCAGACATCCTTAAGAGCAAGCAACGTACTAACTGTATCATCAGAAGTCAAAAGATAAATGATGAAGTCACTCCACAGTCCACAATCTCAAAACTTGTAAATTACATGGAATAGTCGGACAGATAGATGATGAATGATTTACAAAAGTCAATATCTTTTGGCCTCCAGATCCCATGGAATTTATGCAACAAGCAAAAATAGGAAATAGAAAACAAGCTGCTAGATGAAGTGAGAACCTAGTCCCATCCAGATTCCACAGTAAGACATTTAAAGAAATCATTGTTTTCTGCCAAATCATATATGCAACAAGATAACTGGCTCTGCATTTTGCCGCCTTTAAAGTTGGACAAACGCATGTTACCCCTTACCAAAAACAAAATCACCTTTATGCACAGCAGATTTACAAATACCCCATCCTTAAGCAGCAACCATAAATCTTGGTTCATATCAAGAAAAAGTTGAGAAGGGTTTTAAGCTGCCATCAAACACTCAAATACTAAAATATGCATCCGTGGATACATAGGCTGGAGAACATACGTCGGAGTCAATGAAAGAAAGAACCCGTTGACCTGCGATGAACCAAACAACGAAACACAGGAACACCAGATTTATTATTGAACTTACAGTCATCGTTACTTGTCAAAGCTGCAACCACACAAACCCGGATCAAAGACACGAGCAGGAATACCAAGGAAGCCGAACCCATTTTGTTTGTTAAGCAAAGTTCAAAAAGCTATTTTGTTCTTCTATCTTCTATCTTGTTTCCCCACCTAAAATGTTGCAAAACTGAAAACCCAGTTCATGTCGGCCATAAAAACCTTGCATGCAACACAAAGACAGTCAAGACTGTTACTACTTATTGTATTTGCTTGCCCTGCAAAATTTTCTTCCCTTTGTTGAGCTGCAAGAATGATATCAAAAGACCATTTTTTTTTATTTATTTCAAATTAGTACTTTTTCCAAGTCAATGAGTGGTTGTTCACTTGTGTGGTCCATTCATATTAATGATAATCAGATAAGGTCAGGATCTAGTTTTGGTTTGTCACTTTCAGTCTAGTGGAGCCAGACTAGTGCTTTATTATATTTTGCTTCCAAGCCCATGGTTGTGGCAAGTCAAGTTTATTGGCATATTCTACCTTATAATGAGGACATAAATGAACTTTTTCCTTTTAGACAAAACGTCATAATATAAAATTGATCTCAAATACGATTGCAAGGCATACAAAAAGTTAGATGTACACAATTTTATTTTGTACTTGGACTGAGGCTGTCTGCACACCTCAAACCTGTAATTTTTAGTTACAATATAATGCTCATCCTTTAGTGCAGCATTTAATTAAATTCTACGAAATTACTTAGTCCACCAATAGAACAGTCTCTTTGAAGACAAAGAGTAAACGGTCTTAGTATGCTGGACTTGCTTATATTCTGACAGCAAAATGTTAAGGTCAGAACTAGTTTTGGTTTGTCACTTTCGGCCTTGTTGGAAGTGTTTTAGGTAAAAGGAATAAAAAGCAGCATCAGCTGCCTTATCAAGGCCGCGGAAAAAGGAGATTAGTTGAAAGGAGCAAATGTACCTTGATTGAACACTAATTT
>JAGSHU010000242.1:0-10626 GCA_021533255.1 Ceriops tagal | reverse complement strand
TTGTCCTTTCATGTGACTTTACTTTCTTGCACACTTAAATCTAGTTGAGAACAATTACAACCCATACAAGGCTGTGGGAACAACAATCTCCCCCTTTGTAATTGTTGGCAACACTCATAACAAAAGCCACTATGCAGCAATTTCAACTCCCCCTAAATATGCACTCCCCTTTTTTAACAGCTCCCCCTGTACTGTTGCTTTCTCCCCCTTTGCCAACCAATTACAAATTTGAAAAACTCGCAAAGTAGAGATGGAGGATTCACCTGATTTTCAGGCTTGAGGATGCATTCGCACAGATAGACTCATTATGTGCTTTTCAAATAGCTCTGTGGACAGAGATTTAGTTAGATCTTATGTAGCATCTTCAACAGATTTATGTTCAACTTGTGAGAGTAAAGCAGTAGCTCCCACAATTCTTCTTCTTGTTGTAACTTCTGTTGATGGGTCACCTATGATCTGATTTTCTTGATGAGCACTGGTCCATGTTTTCTTTGGCTTTCTTTCTTGCACAGTCTTAGTTGCAAAAGGATCTCTTTCTTCATCAATCATATACACATTTCCAGCTATTCTTTTCCCCGTCGCAACAGTATAGCCTTCTTTACTCTTTACTTGGCAACCTGTTTTTGTGAATATTACCTTATGGTCTTCATTGCATAATTTGCTGACAGATGCTAGATTATATCTGAGTCCTTCAACATGCGGAACATCTTTCAGTTTTCCTCTTCCAATGTTTACTGACCCCTAACCATTGATGTTGAGTGAATCATCATTGCCAAACTTGACTCTGCCTTCTCTTGACTTGTTTAGCTTTGACAATTTACTCTTATTTCCTGTCATGTGTGAAGTGCATCCACTATCAAGGATCCACTGCTTATCCTTGTAGTCAGCTTTGAGTGCAATTTCAGCTATATTAGCCACCTCCCTTTTAGCTTTATATTCTTTCTTTTGAACTGGATGGAAGATAGCTTTCTCCTTTTTCTCTGCTTTGATTGCACCGTTTGTTTTCACTATGCCATTGAGTGCCTTCTCTTGCTCAGGGAGAAGTGTCATTAATCTCTTGGCATTATGACCATCCTGCCCGCACCTTTCACATTGTTCCAAGTCTGCCAATACAGCAAACTTGTTCTTTGAAATCATTGGTTTGGGCTTCCACCAACACTCATTGTTAGTGTGTCTTTGCATTTTATAGTATGTGCAAGAACTCACGACAGGTGTTCTCCTCTGAATTTTGTATTGTCTCCCCCTGTATGCAGCATCGTATCTTCTCGAGTTGAAGACATATACTGGCCTTCTCCACTAGCAGTTACTCGCCTTATGACCCCAAACTCCACAATAAAGGCAATGACCTTGAAACTGCCTCTTCTTGGGACTGATCACAACTTGTCTTCTTTTGTTCATCACTTGATGTGTAGGCAAAGTAGCTGGCTTCTTTGCTTGTGTGACTTTCATTTCAGTCACCTTCTTCTCCTTCTTCTGTTCAGCCATAGCCCTCTGCTAGCTGACTTTCTTTTCTTTTTGAGGTGTAGCAGCTATGGGCTGCTGCTCTTTAACCACATATATCAATTTTGGCCCTAGTTTTGGTTTGATAACTGTCTTCTCTTCTTCAGTTATCTTTACCTGAGTCACAGCCTTCTCTTTCAACTTCTGTGGCAAAGTCTCATTCTTCTTTTCTCTTATAGAGCTTGTTTCTCCTACCACTTCAAACTTCTGCAAGTTCTCCTCACTCTTTTTGAGTTGTTGCTGAAGTCTCAGCAACTCTATCTCCATTTCTTCAATTTTTGAAGTCCTTGAGCCAAGCTCTATAGTAAGGTCTTCACATATTTTGATCTGTTCTTCAAATCTTCTCTTCAAGTCAATATGCTCAGCCCTTATTTCATCCTTTTGACTTTTAGCTTCCTCAGACTTTGCTTTAACTTGTTTTATATGGGCCTCCAACCTTCTTATGGTTTTGCCCCTTCTGATTATCTCCTTTGAAGCTGCTTCCAACTCAACTTCAAGGTCTGGCTCTTCTTCATCAACCTCATCTTCCTCTTCAGAGGTTGAACTATCACCTTGAGCTGATGCCATAAAGGCATGCTCATCTGATGATTCTTTATCTTCCTCCTCATTAGCTTCTTTTATCTGACTTACATAACTCTTGAATGAGCCTCTCTTCTTCTTTTGTGGGTTGGCAGTCTTCCTACTGAACTTCTTTGATTTGAGTGATGATCTTCTCCATCTTGAATTCTGCTCATCATCACCATCCTCATCTTCATCATCAAGTTTCACTTTGCATTGAGAAGCAAAGTGTCCAGTCTGCCCATACCGATAACATCTCAAGGACAACTATCCTTTTTCCTTCTTAGACCCCTTCTTGAATTTCCTTGTGAAGTAAGCTGAAGTTCCCGACTTCTCCCTAGGATCTACTAGTTTGTGATACTGAGAGTGGGGTGAATCAATATCACCACAATTCACAATTTGCAGGTAAGTGAACAACTTCAATCTCTTCTTAAAAGCAAACTCTTTCTCAGACTCGACTAAGGTAGATCTATTGCTACCTACTAATCACAATAGTCCCTAAAGTCACCTTTCAGACACCTTGCCTAATAGACAATACGGATGTTCTTGTTTAGGTCTTCGTTAGGTTATGGGTTGGTTGATACTTTAGCTGCGTTCACAACTCAATTCAAAGTACAGAACGTAAAGCAAATTAAGGACACATGGTTTGGATTTCTCTCTCTTCCCGCCGAATTTCTCTCTCTTCGTCGGATTTCTTTCTCTCTTCACCGGATTTCACTTTTTCGTTCACTGTCGAGTTTCTCTCTTCCTGCCAGTCTTCTCCGATTTGGCCGTCGGGTTTCTCTCTCTTCCCGCCGGTCTGCTCTGATTTGGCCGTCAGGTTTCTCTCTCCTTCTGATCTGGCAGTATGGGTCTTTGCTGTCCACCCTGTCCAGCCGTGTCGTCTCCTCGCCGACCGCTGGTGTACCGGTGGTGTGCCGTTCCTCATGGGTTTCTCTCCTTCTCCGTTCTGCATTTTCTCTCTCTTGGTTTATCGGTTTGCTGGATTTTTTGACCGTTTGTTTCTCTCTCTTCCAACGTCTAGCTGCTGGATCTCTCTCACCCATTACCGATCTGGTATCGTCTCACCCATTCCAGCTCGGATCTGGTCTCAGTTCCCGATCTGGTCTCGTTTCTCTCTCTTGCTGCGTCGTTCCCTCGCCGACCGGCAACGTTTTCTCTCTCTCGACGCAACTGTTCACGGCAGTACTATTCACGAGGTTACTGTTCATGACGGTTCCTGTTCACTCGATTCGTCCGTCGACTGCATCGTTTACTCTCTTCGTCCTCGCCTGTGGTGTTCTTTTGGTGTTCTCTTTGGTTGGTCGGTTGTCTAGGTTTTTCTGAATGCTCAATATTGCCAACTCCTTGTTCTTTGTCTTCCAAGACCATTATATACTCTACTCCATGAAACCCTAATAGGGCTTACGCGGTGAATTTACTTTCTTCCCCTTTCACGTGGCTTTACTTTCTTGCACACTTAAACCTAGTTGACAACAATTACAACCCATACAAGGCTGTGGGAACAACAATCTCCCCCTTTGTAATTGTTGGCAACACTCATAACAAAAGCCACTATGCAGCAGTTTCAACTCCCCCTAAATATGCACTCCCCTTTTTTAACAGTTCCCCCTGTACTGTTGCTTTCTCCCCCTTTGCCAACCAATTACAAATTCGAAAAACTCGCAAAGTAGAGATGGAGGATTCACCTGATTTTCGGGCTTAAGGAGGCATTCGCACAGATAGACTCATTCTGTGCTTTTCAAATAGCTTTATGGACAGAGATTTAGTTAGATCTTGTGTAGCATCTTCAACAGATTTATGTTCAACTTGTGAGAGTAAAGCAGTAGCTCCCACAATTCTTCTTCTTGTTGTAACTCCTGCTGATGGGTCACTTGTGATCTGATTTTCTTGATGAGTACTAGTCCACATTTTCTTTGGCTTTCTTTCTTGCACAATCTTAGTTGCAAGAGGATCTCTTTCTTCATCAATCACATACAAATTTTCAACTATTCTCTTCCCAGCTGCAACAGTATTGCCTTCTTTACTCTTTACTTGGCAACCTGTTTTTGTGAATATTACCTTATGGTCTTCATTGCATAGTTTGCTGACAGATGCTAGATTATATCTGAGTCCTTCAACATGCAGAACATCTTTCAGCTTTCCTCTTCCAATGTTTACTGACCCCTGACCACAGATGTTGAGTGAATCATCATTGCCAAATTTGACTCTGCCTTTTCTTGACTTGTTTAGCTTTGACAATTTACTCTTATTTCCCGTCATGTGTGAAGTGCATCCACTGTCAAGGATCCACTGCTTATCCTTGTAGTCAGCTTTGAGTGCAATTTGAGCTATATTAGCTACTTCCCTTTTTGCTCTATATTCCTTCTTTTGAACTGGTTAGAAGATAGCTTTCTCCTTTTGCTCAACTTTAACTGCACCATTTGTTTTCACTGTGCCATTAAGCGTCTTCTCTTGCTCAGGGAGAAGTGTCATGCATCTCTTGGCATTATGGCCATCCTGCCCACACCTTTCACACTGTTTCAAGTCTGCCAATATAGCAAACTTGTTCTTTGAAACTATTGGTTTGGGCTTCCACCAACAATCCTCGTCAGTGTGTCCTCGCCTTTTACAGTATGTGCAAGAACTCATGACAGGTATTCTCTTCTGAATTCTGTATTGTCTCCCCCTGTATGCAGCATCGTATTTTCTTAAGTTGGAGACATATACTGGCCATCTCCACCAGCAGTTACTCGCCTTATGACCCTAAACTCCACAATAAAGGCAATGACCTTAAAACTGCCTCTTCTTGGGTCTACTAACAGCTTGTTTTCTTTTGTTCATTACTTGTTGTGTAGGCAAAGTTGCTGGCTTCTTTGCTTGTGTGGCTTTCATTTTATCCACCTTCTTCTCCTTCTTCTGTTCAGCCATTGCCCTTGGCTGGCTGACTTTCTTTTCTTCCTGAGACGTAGCAGCTATGGGTTGCTGCTCTTTAACCACATACATCTTTTTCGGCCCTGGCTTTGGTTTGATAACTGTCTTATCTTCTTTAGTTATCTTCACCTGAGTCACAGCCTTCTTTTTCAACTTCTGTGGCAAAGTCTCATTCTTCTTTTCTTTTGTAGAGCTTGTTTCTCCTACCACTTTAAACTTTTGCAAGTTCTCCTCACTCTTTTTGAGTTGTTGCTGAAGTCTCAGCAACTATATCTCCATTTTTTCAATTGTTGAAGTCCTTGAGTCAAGCTCTATAGTAAGGTCTTCACATATTTTGGTCTATTCTTCAAATCTTCTCTTCAAGTCAATATGTTCAACCCTTATTTCATCCTTTTGACTTTTAGCTTCCTCAGACTTTGCTTCAACTTGTTTTATATGGGCCTCCAACCTTCTTATGGTTCTGCCCCTTCTGATTATCTCCTTTGAAGCTACTTCCAACTCAACTTCAAGATCTAGTTCTTCTTCATCACTCTCCTCTTCCTCTTCAGAGGTTGAACTACCACCTTTAGCTGATACCATAAAGGCATGCTCATCTGATGATTCTTCATCTTCCTCCTTATCAGCTTCTTTTATCTGACTCACATAACTGTTAAATGAGTCTCTCTTCTCCTTTTGTGGGTTGGTAGTCCTTTTACTGGACTTCTTTGATTTGAATGATGACCTTCTCCATCTTGAATTCAACTCATCATCATCATCCTCATCTTCATCATCAAGTTTCACTTTGCATTGAGAAGCAAAGTGTCCAGTCTGCCCATACCGATAACATCTCAAAGACAACTGTCCTTTTTCCTTCTTAGACCCCTTCTTGAATTTCCTTGTGAAGTAAGCCAACACCTCTCCTTCACTTTCTTCCTCATCACCATCATCATCCTCACTGGATGATTCTTCCTTTTCTTTTATCTTCAAGTGTTTCATAGCTTTGAAAGCTGCCTCTTTTGATACCTTCGATGTTGAGGAGCTCTTCGTTGACTTTATCCTCATCTCATATGCAATGAGATTGCACTGGAGATCATGCAGAGACATAGAATTGAGATCTCTACTCTCCTCTATGGCTGCTACCTTTGAGGCAAACCTCTCAGGCAGAATTCTCAGAATCTTCTTCACAACAGATGAGTCCTTCTTGTTCTTCCCATGACTTCTCAGGTCGTTCACAGCATCAATAACCCTAGTGAAGAACTCTTGGACTGTCTCATTTTTCTGCATTCTGAGAGATTCATATCTCTCCTTGAACACTTGAAGTTTAGCCTCTTTCATTCTGCCATCACCTTCATAGATTTTCTGCAATCTGTCCCATATCTCCTTGGCAGATTTGCAGTCCATAACTTTAGCATACTCGGCATCTGTCAATGCTGAAATGATGACGTTTGAGGTCTTCCCATTTATCTCAAACTGCCTTAACTCTTCTGAGGTTGGGTCTTTACCTTCTTCTAGAGCTACAAAACCCTATTGTACACATTTCACCACGTTCATACCCATGGTTGTAAATACCACTTGCATTCTTGCTCTCCACATATGGTAGTTGGTTCCGTCGAAGATTGGAACCTTCTTACTGTACGTGGTGCTAGTGCTGGTACCGGCTTCCATTTCTCAGTATGCTGAAAAAGTCAAACTTCTAGATCCCTTCAAACTAGTACACCAAGCTGTTAAGCTTCAAACTAGTGAACCTGTGCTCTGATACCAATTGAAGTTCCCGACTTCACCCTAGGATTTACTAGTTTGTGATACTGAGAGGGGGGTGAATCAGTATCACCACAATTCGCAATTCGCAGGTAAGTGAACAACTTCAATCCCTTCTTAAAAGCAAACTCTTTCTCAAACTCGACTAAGGTAGATCTATTGCTACCTACTAATCACAATAGTCCCCAAAGTCACCTTTCAGACACCTTGCCTAATAGACAATACGGATGTTCTTGTTTAGGTCTTCGTTAGGTTATGGGTTGGTTGATACTTTAGCTGCGTTCACAACTCAATTCAAAGCACAGAACATAAAGCAAATTAAGGACACATGAGATTTACGTGGTTCCGTCAACGTGACGTACATCCACGGTGGTAGGGACTCTCCCTTACCAAGACTATCCACTATACTTGAGAATTCAGGTTACAATGGATGTCTTTAATTCTTTGCTCCTTTCAATATTGCAATTACTAAGCAAGTACAATACAAAGAGTGTCACTTACTGTGTCTACCCTTCTTCTAACTTGTCTTGCTTCTGTTGAATTGAAAGGCTGCTCCACTACCGCTTAGAAGTTCACCGCAACGCTCTCTAACCTCTCTTGAAGAAGTCTGGAAATACGTTGAGTTCAATGCTTCGTCGAATTTCTATGTTGTTTCACACAACTCCTACTTTCACCGTCTTACGGTCTCACCCGTCTCCTTGCCCCACGATCTCACTGTCTCACGGCTTGCCTGTCCGTTTCTCTCTCTCCTGCTGTCTAGCTGGATTTCTCTCTCTACCGCTGGATTTCTCTCTCTTCACCGGATTTCTTTCTCTCTTCCCCGGATTTCACTTTTCAGTTCATCGTCGGGTTTCTCTCTTCCTGCCAGTCTGCTCCGATTTGGCTGTCGGGTTTCTCTCTCTTCCAGCCGGTTTGCTCTGATTTGGCTGTCGGGTTTCTCTCTCCTTCCGATCTGAAGGTATAGGTCTTTGTTGTCCATCCCGTCCAGCCGTGTCGTCTCCTCGCCGACCGCTGGTGTACCGGTGGTGTGCCGTTCCTCATGGGTTTCTCTCCTTCTCCGTTCTGCGTTTTCTCTCTCTTGGTTCGCCGGTTTGCTCGATTTTCCGACCATCTGTTTTTCTCTCTTCCAATGTCTAGCCGCCGGATCTCTCTCACCCGTTACCGATCTGGTCTCGTCTCACCCGTTCCAGCTCGGATCTGGTCTCCGTTCCCGATGTGGTCTCGTTTCTCTCTCTTGCAGCATCGTTCCCTCACCGACCGAAGACGTTTTCTCTCTCTCGACGCAATTGTTCACGGTGGTACTATTCACGAGGTTCTCATTCACTCAATTCGTCCGTCGGCTGCACCGTTTACTCTCTTCGTCCTCGCCGGTGGTGTTCTTTTGGTGTTCTCTTTGGTTGGTTGGTTGTTTAGGTTTTTCTGAATGCTCAATATTGCCGACTCCTTGTTCTTTGTCTTCCAAGACCATTATATACTCTACTCCATGAACCCCTAACAGGGCTTACGCGGTGAATTTACTTTCTTACCATTCCACATGGCTTTACTTTCTTGCACACTTAAACCTAGTTGACAACAATTACAACCCATACAAGGCTGTGGGAACAACATAAGCCAACACCTCTCCTTCACTTTCTTCCTCATCACCATCATCATCCTCACTGGATGATTCTTCCTCTTCTTTTATCTTCAAGTGTTTCATAACTTTGAAAGCTGCCTCCTTTGATACCTTGGATGTTAAGGAGCTCTCCGTTGACTTTATCCTCATCTCATATGCAATGAGATTGCACTGGAGATTATGCAAAGACATAGAGTTGAGATCTCTACTCTCCTCTATGGCTACCACCTTTGAGGCAAACCTCTCAGGCAGAATTCTCAGAATTTTCTTCACAACAGATGAGTCCTTCTTGTTCTTCCCATGACTTCTCAGGTCGTTCACAGCATCAATAACCCTAGTGAAGAACTCTTGGACTGTCTCATTTTTCTGCATTCTGAGAGATTCATATCTCTCCTTGAACACTTGAAGTTTAGCCTCCTTCATTCTGCCATCACCTTCATAGACTTTCTGCAATCTGTCCCATATCTCCTTGGCAAATTTGCAGTCCATAACTTTAGCATACTTAGCATCTATCAATGCTAAAATAATGACATTTGAGGCCTTCCCATTTACCTCAAATTGCCTTAGCTCCTTTAGGGTTGGGTTTTTACTTTCTTCCGGAGCCATAAAACCCTCCTGTACACATTTCACCACGTTCATGCCCATGGTTGCAAATACCACTTGCATTCTCGCTCTCCACATATGGTAGTTGGTTCTATTGAAGATTGGAACCTTCTTACTGTAAGTAGTGCTGGTGCTGGTACCGACATCCATTTCTCAGTATGCTAAACAAGTTAAACTTCTAGATCCCTTCAAACTAGTACACCAAGCTGTTAAGTTTCAAACTGGTGAACCTGTGCTCTGATACCAATTGAAGTTTCCAACTTCTCCCTAGGATCTACTAGTTTTTGATATTAAAAGGGGGGGTGAATCAGTATCACCACAATTCGCAATTCGCAGGTAAGTGAACAACTTCAACCTCTTCTTAAAAATGAACTCTTTCTTAAACTCGACTAAGGTAGATCTATTGCTACCTACTAATCACAATAGTTCCCAAAGTCACCTTTTAGACACCTTGCCTAATAGACAATACGGATGTTCTTGTTTAGGTCTTCGTTAGGTTATGGGTTGGCTGATACTTTAGTTGCGTTCACAACTCAATTCAAAACACAGAACGTAAAGCAAATTAAGGACACACGAGATTTACTTAGTTCCGTCAACATGACGTACATCCACAGTGCTAGGGACTCTCCCTTATCGAGACTATCCACTATACTTGAGAATTCCAGTTACAATGGATGTCTTAATCCTCTGCTCCTTTCACTATTGTAATTACTAAGCAAGTACAATACAAAAGTAGCACTTATTGTGTCTACCCATCTTCTGGCTTGTCCTACCTCAGTTGAATTGAAAGGCTGCTCTACTGCCGCTTAGAAGTCCCTCTTGAAGAAATCTGTAAATACGTTGAGTTCTTTGAATACTTCGTCGAATTCTTTCTCTACGTTAATTCCTACTTTCACCGTCTCACAGTCTCACCCGTCTCCTTGCCCCACGTTCTCACTGTCCGTTTCTCTCTCTCTTACTGTCCAGTCGGATTTCTCTCTCTTTTCTGCCTATCACTATTCGTGGGCCGTCCACCCTTATCTGTTTCTGGTTTTCTTCCATCCGGTGGTCTGTTTTTTTGTGCTCCCTTGGTTGGCCGAATTGGGTTTTCTTTCTCTCCTTCCCGTCGACTCCTCTATTCTGGGTTTCTCTTTCTCTCCTTCCCGTCGACTCCTCTGGTCTTGCAGTTAGGTTTCTCTCTCTCTCTCCTTCCCGTCGATCTGTTCTGATTTGCTCAATTTCCGACCTGCCTCTTTTTCCGTATTGAATTTTCTCTCTCTTCATTCCCTATTTTGCCGAGAGACATGCCTTGTGTTTTCTGATCACTCTTTGTATTTATGTCGTTCACTCTCTCTTTCTTTCCGACGACAGCTTGTTTTCTCTCTTATCTTTGACGGCTTGTTCCAACGGTTGCTCCTCTTCTCCCTTTTTCTCTCATTCGTCCGATGACTATACTATGCGGCTTCCTCTTTCTCTCTCCCTCGTCTATATATTTTGTTACCGTCGTTTTCTTTTCACTCGGCCGTTCTTTTTCTTTTGTCCTCTTCTCTCCTTCGCCCAACGACGGCTACAATTTTCTTTTTCTCTTCTTCTGTTGATGGCTCCTGTTCACTCGACAATTACTGTTTACTCGATGGCTACTGTTCACTCAACGGTACTGTTCACGACGGCTACTTCTTTTCTATTTTACCGCCCCCTGTTCTGTCGTTCGCTTGCCTTTG
>JAGSHU010000241.1:0-10671 GCA_021533255.1 Ceriops tagal | reverse complement strand
ACTATTTCATTGCTATGTGCTCAATCAACCTTGCTAACCCTCAACTCATTTCCAGAAGGAACAAAACTGGGCCTGCTGCAAACTCTCAAACGAACTAAAGAGCAAATTTCCTAAATGATACTAGGGAAGTATCCAGATATTACGGGCAATACAAAAGCACAAAATATTACCAGATACCTGTGTTCATTAACAGAGCACTTAAAATCACAGAGGTTGTGAAAGAACTGGTGGCATAGAAATGTAATGAAGCACTGTTAGAACTCGTAGAAATTTGAGATGGAGCCAGTGAGGTGTTATTTGAAGGTACTGTTTCTTCCAGTACTACATTCAAAAAGATAGAAGAAAAAATTAAGAAATGGAGTGAGAAAAATTTTCAGTAAAATATTCCTGCAATCATACAAATTTGAATGCGAGGTAATTGGAATAGTCAAAATGTGGAAGTGCAAGGGTATATAAGATGTTAAGAGCAATAGAGTCAACGGCTTCAGCCAATACCTTCCAGGAAATATACAAGAGCAATGACCTGCACAAGTGAAACACTGTTAGGACATTCTATTTGTAGTAAACAGAGAACCATAAATATTAATGAACAATATTATCATAGCATTAAAAGCAATATCAGTCTGCAAGTTCAACCCAACCCCTTTCTTGACAAGTTCAAGCGAATAACTTCAAAGATTTTGAAGTATAAGAAATCTTTATGATGGCACTGAAAGAATAAATGGTGAGAATCTTTTGTGTCTATTTGCAAATGATGAACCTTTGAGTTTTAAAGAGGCTGTTAAAGACAAGAAATGGGTCCAAGTTAGGGAGGAAGAAATTCATTCCATTGAGAAGAATGACACTTGGGAGTTTGTCACACTACCAACTGGTTATCAAGTAATTAGAGTTAAATGAGTTTATAAGCTAAAGAAAAATGGAAAAAAAGAAATTGAGACGTATAAGGCGAGATTAGTTACAAAGGGATATAAACAAAAGCATGATGTAGATTATAAAGAAGTATTTGTTCCTGTTGCTCACTTAGAGACAATATTGTTATTGATTGCTCTTGCAGCATAAAACTAGTGGACAATTAATCAAATGAATGTGAAGTTAGTCTTTCTAAATGGTGCTTTTAAAGAAGAAGTATATGTGGAATAACCAAAAGAAATTACGGTTAAAGGTCATTAAGATAAGGTGTTGAAATTGAAAAAGGCATTATATGGCCTTAAACAAGCACCATGAGCTTATAATCGCCTCGATAAATATCTTCATAACAATGGTTTTTCAAAGTGCGTCCATAAATATGCACTTTATGTTAAAAAAGAGAAAAATGATATTTTGTTTATGTATATTTATGTGGATGACTTCATTCTTACGGGTAATAATCCGCAAGTTTATAAAGATTTTAAGAAGACAATGACATGAGAATTTGAGATGAGTGTGATGCAGGCCAGATTGATAATGCCACCCGCATCGAAGACGAGCTTACTCGACCAAGGAGATCAGCCCGCATCCGAGCTCGACAAGTCACTTGACCAATCGAGGAGATATCGAAGGGACCCAATCCGAAGACCAAGAGTCTCATTCGCAAGTCCATGCCACAATAAAGTCCTTGTCTTTCCCTATACATTGGAAGCCTAGAAGATACTTTAGGATGATCAAGAAGACATTGAGCATTTACCTAGTTTCTAGTTTCTAGGTCCTTTAATGTTTTATGCCTTCTAGGATCTTTAATGCTCTTTAGCCTCTTCATTTGCTCGAGTCTTTTCCTTTGTTTTTTTTTTTCTTTGGCTACAAAAGACCATCTACTTTATCTATTTGAGAGATGAATTTGATGAATGAAAATTTTGCATTAAGCAATTATCTTGAACCTTGAAGAGTTCGTATCCCTGAAAACCTCGAAGAGTTTTCACTCCGTCCTTGAAGAGTCGGAGGTTTTCAAATCTGCATCCTTGAAGAGTTGCAGTCATCGATCTAGAAGAATCAGTGCCCCATCCACTTCCTTGGAGGCCTAGAAGAGTAACCAACAAAGTTCTATCTTTTCCTCTGTTCTGTCCATTTACATCTGTCCATTTCCGCCCCGATTTCGTCCTATCTACAGTGCTTATTTGAGAAAACTCAAAACAGAGAAATTGTTAATTCAGAAGTCTTTGTTCATTTGGCTTTCGAATCAGGTCATTCTGATCTGTATCGACGAAGTTACATCCATTTTCCCGAACTTGCATAGGACTATAATTACTGTTCTTCTTGTTCCGTGTGTGCAAGTCAATCTCCCGATCCTAACATTCGAGTAGCCTACATCAGGCTGCATCATTTGGTATCAGAGCTTTGGAGGAGAGAACCATGCCACCAAGACAAGCTAGACGTCGTGGAGGCAGAACCATCCCACTGAATGAAGTGCATACGCTCGCTGACAATTTGCAGCAACACATGCAACAACAAATTGATGAGTTGAAGCGGGAAGTTGAGCGTCTGAGGGCGGAAAGAAACAATTCACCACCTCGTTCCAGGACTGAAGATTACAATGATAACTATTCACCTTCGGAGAATGTTCGACCATTTCGCAATCGGAGAAATGTTCGACATCACAAGCAAAACATTCGTGAACCGGAGTGGGAAAAAGAAGTTAAAAAGGATATCCTGGAATTCTCAGGTAATGAATCTCCTGAAGAAATTGTTGACTGGTTAACACTTGTTAATGAAGTGTTTGAGCATCGAAATGTTCCTGAGGATCGTCGAGTCGGGATCATCGCTATGCGATTTAGAGGTAAAGTCATCGCTTGGTGGAGGCGTGAGAAGCAAACTCGCCAATCTGTTGGCAAAGCGCCAATTACCTCATGGAGGAAGATGGAAGACAAGATCCGAAAGTATTTCCTACCTAAGGGATACAAGAGAGAGCTCTATCAACGGTACCAAAATCTGAGACAAGGTACGCGAACGGTGGACCAATACACCAACGAATTCAATGAGTTGGTGATTCGCAACAACATTCAAGATCCGGAGGAAATGCTTGTGAGCAAGTACTTGAATGGCCTTCAACTTCATATTCAAGATGCCCTGGAAGTCCTTGACATTTGGGACTTAGGAGATGCACACCAACGAGCACTCAAGGTAGAGCGTTCTCCCTCGAGGAGGCAACCATCCTCTATCATGACCAATCGACTCGCTAGGAGTACCCTCGGCATCACCAAAGTTGCTGAGATTACGACGCAAACCGCTAGTAAGTTTCCTAATCAGCCCAACATTTTGAAGCAACCAACTACGTCCGATATTCGTTGCTATGCTTGTGGTGAGTTGGGTCATCGCGCTAGTAATTGCCAAAAAAACAAAAATCGACAAGCCGACAAAGCCTTCTTAGTGGATAACGATTCTGATGAGCATGTGGAGGATCCGTTCGAAGAAGGGGTGAATGATGTTGAAGAGTCAGCAGGTGACGAGCAAATAGTGCATGCTAATTCTAGTGAATTTTTGTTGGTGAGAAAAATCTTTCTAGTTCCTCGTGATGAGATCGGAGATAGGTGGCTGCGCACCAACATTTTTCATTCCACTTGCACAATTAAAGGGAAGGTATGTCGATTGATTATTGACTCTGGATGCTGTGAGAATATAATTTTTGAAATGGTAGTGAACAAACTACAGTTGGAGTTAAAGGCGCACCCCACACCTTACAAGATGTCGTGGCTGTTGAAAGGTACCGAGATAACTATTTCCAAATGCTGCCTTGTTAATCTATCCATTGGTTCTGTTTATTTCGACAAAATATGGTGCGATGTTCTATCGATGGATGCTAGTCATGTTATTCTTGGGCGACCATGGCAATTCGATAGGCAGACTACTCATGATGGTTATCAAAATATGTATTCTTTTGAATTTGGGGGGAAGAAAATTATATTAGCACCTAGTAAGGAGTCTTTAAAAACTCCTATTGTTGAAAAGTCTTCATCTCCTACATTGCTTTCAATGAAGGATATGAAAGGTGCTCTAAAAGGGGTTCGTATTATATATGTTTTACTTCACAAAGTAGATGAAGTTGCTTCTTCCATACCTCTTGAAGTTTGATCACTTTTGGAAAAATTCAAGGTTGTTTTCTCAATGGACTTACCTGTAGGTCTCCCTCCTATGAGAGACATTTAGCACCAAATCGATTTGATGCCCGGTGCTTCCCTACCGAATTTGGCTCATTATCGGATGAGTCCAACAGAGCATGAAGAATTGCATCGACAGGTTGCCGAACTCTTGACTAAGGGTTTTATCCGAGAAAGCCTTAGTCCATGTGTCGTTCCAGCTCTCTTGGTACCTAAGAAAAATGGTACTTGGAGGATGTGTGTCGATAGTAGAGCAATCAACAAAATCACTGTCAAATATCGATTCCCTATTCCTCGCCTTGATGACCTCTTGGATCAAATCTCTGGAGCAATCATCTTTTCGAAGCTGGATTTGAAAAGTGGATATCACCAAATCAAAATCAAGCCTGGAGATAAATGGTAAACGGCATTCAAAACGAAAGATGGGCTGTACGAGTGGCTAGTCATGCCATTCGGTTTGTTGAATGCACCATCGACATTCATGAGGTTCATGACCCAAATTTTGAAACCCTTTTTGGGAAAATTTATTGTGGTCTATTTCGATGATATTCTTATTTTTAGCAAGTCTACTGACGAGCACCTGCAACATCTTCAAGAAATACTACACGTGTTGAAACAAGAGGTACGTAGTTTTCATGAGGTACGTAGTTCTCAAATGTGCATGAGGTATGTAGTTTTCATGGCCTTGCTTCTTTCTATCGACGATTTATTGCACATTTCAGCACTATTGCGGCCCTACTTACTTCTTGCATGAAGAAAAGAATCTTTGAGTGGATGTGTACAGCTCAGAAAAGTTTTGAGCAGCTCAAAGAAAAATTGAGCACAGCCCCAGTACTCGCATTGCCTAATTTTGACCTTGTTTTTGAAGTACATTGCGATGTGTCAAGTACTGGTATTGGAGGAGTTCTGAGTCAAGGAGGTCGACCCATTGCCTTCTTTAGCGAAAAATTGAATAGTGCTAAACTTCGTTATAGCACTTATGATTTGGAGTTCTATGCACTATTTCGCACACTTGAACATTGGAGGCACTACCTTATTCATCGAGAGTTTGTTTTGTACACTAATCATGAAGCTCTCAAGTATATTTCAAGGCAGCAAAAGCTTAACTCCAGGCGTGCAAAATGGGCTGAATACGTTCAGAAGTTCACTTTCATCATTAAACATAAAGCTAGAGTTCAAAATTAGGTTGCTGATGCTCTTAGTAGAAAGAAGAGCTTACTCCACATAATGCGATCAACAGTTCTTGGATTCGAATCATTCCAAGAGTTGTATCATGAAGATCCTTACTTCTCCAAAATCTTGCCCGAAGCAAGAGAAAAGAAACTTGCTGATTTCACTGAGTGTGATGGGTTTCTTTTCAAAGGGAACCGTTTATGTGTACCTGATTGTTCACTTCGACAAAGGGTGATCAATGAAGTTCATCGCAACGGACATTTTGGGCGTGACAAGACCGTGCAACTTGTTTCAGCCAAGTACTTTTGGCCTCATTTGAAACGAGACATACATCGACATGTGATAAAGTGTCGACGCTGCCAAACTGGAAAAGGGCATACTACTAATGCTGGACTTTATTTGCCCTTACCAATCTCTCAAGAACCTTGGGAAGATATCTCTATGGACTTTGTTCTTGGACTACCTCGCACTCTCAAAGGTATGGATTCCATCTTTGTTGTTGTAGATCGATTCTCAAAGATGGCATATTTTATTCCTTGCCGCAAAACTATGGATGCTTCGTGTATTGCTGAATTATTCTTGAAGGAAGTCTATAAATTGCATGGCATTCCGAAGACTATTACTTCTGATCGGGACAGAAAGTTTCTTAGTCATTTTTGGTGACAATTGTGGAAGAATGTCGGTATTAAACTGCAATATAGTATTGTATTTCATCCCCAAACTAATGGGCAAACTGAAGTCGTCAATCGAACCTTAGGAAATCTATTGAGGACACTGATTGATGAAAATCCTCACTCTTGGGAGATGCGCTTGTCACAGGGCGAATTTGCATATAATTGTGTTGTAAACCATACGACCGGGTATAGTCCTTTCATGATCGTGTATGGACAACAACCGAACACTGCTCTTGATCTTGCACCCATTCCTTTTACTGAAAAGTCTAATGGCAATGTTGAAGATATTGTTTCTCAGATGAGAGCAATTCATGAAGATGTGCGCCAAAGGTTAGAAAGCAAGACAGAGTCCTATAAAAAGGATGTCGATAAGCGATGGCGTGAAGTTATCTTCGAACCAGGAGATTTTGTTTGGGCTTACTTACCACCAGAACATCATCCTGTTGGAAGCTATAACAAGATTAGTGATCGTAAGCTTGGTCCTCTTGAAGTCCTTGAGCGTATCAATCCCAATGCATATCGCTTAAGGCTTCCTTCTCATATAAAAACACATGATGTTTTCAACGTTCGGCATTTAACACCTTATGCTGGTGATTCCTCTAATGATGACATGAATTTGTGGACAAATTCTTTTAAAGAAGGGGAGGATGATGCAGGCCAGATTGATAATGTCGCCCGCATCGAAGACGAGCTTACTCGACCAAGGAGATCAGCCCACATCTAAGCTCGACAAGTCGCTTGACCAGTCGAGGAGATATCGAAGGGACACAATCTGAAGACCAAGAGTCTCATTCGCAAGTCCATGCCATAATAAATTCCTTGTCTTTCCCTCTACATTGGAAGCCTAAAAGATACTTTGGGATGATCAAGAAGACGTTGAGCATTTACCTAGTTTCTAGTTTCTAGGTCCTTTAATGTTTTATGCCTTCTAGGATCTTTAATGCTCTTTAGCCTCTTCATTTGCTGGAGTCTTTTCATTTGTTTTTTTTTTTCTTTGGCTACAAAAGACCATCTACTTTATGTATTCGAGAGACGAATTTGATGAATGAAAATTTTGCATTAAGCAATTATCTTGAACCTTGAAGAATTTGTATCCCTGAAAACCTTGAAGAGTTTTCACTCCGTCCTTGAAGAGTGGGAGGTTTTCAAATCTACATCCTTGAAGAGTTGCAGTCATCGATGTAGAAGAATCGGTGCCCCATCCACTTCCTTGTAGGCCTGGAAGAGCAACCAACAAAGTTCTATCTTTTCCTCTGTTCTGCCAATTTACATTTGTCCATTTCCGCCCCGATTTCGTCCTGCCTACAGTGCTTATTTGAGAAAACTCAAAACAAAGAAATTGTTAATTCAGAAGTCTTTGTTCATTTGGCTTTCGAATCAGGTCATTCCGATCTGTATCGACAAAGTTACATCCATTTTCCTGAGCTTGCACAGGACTGTAATTACTGTTCATCCTGTTCCGTGCGTGCAAGTTAATCTCCCGATCTTAACATTCGAGTAGCCTACATCAGGCTGCATCAGAGTGATATGGGATTATGTCATATTATTTGAGGATAGAAGTCAAACAATGGAATAAGGGAATATTTATCTCTCAAGAGGTGTATACAAGAGAGATTTTGAGGAAGTTTAAGATGATAGATTGCAATCTCGTGAATATCTTGATGGAGTATGAGATAAAACTTTTCAAGGATGATGGATTAAAGAAAGTCAATTCAACTGCCTTTCAAAGTCTTGTGAGAAGCCTAAGGTACTTGATAGGTACTAAACTTGACATATTATTTGTCGTGGGATCAGTAAGTTGGTTTATGGAGAATCCAAGTGAAGAACACATGTGAGTTGCAAAGAGAATTCTTCAATATTTAAAAGGTACTCTTGATTACGATATTTTTTATACTTCCTTTGGACGAGGTTCACTTAAAAAGATATTATAATAGTGATTATGTCGATGATATTGATGAACGGAAGAATACTACTGAGTTTATATTTTTCTTTAGAGAAAATGAACTTTTATGGTGTTTAAAGAAATAACTAGTTGTAACCCTTTCAACATGTGAATCGGAGTATGTTGCTACAACTACTGGTGTGTGTCATGCAATATAGCTAAGGAAATTGCTATGCAAACTTCATTTTGCACAAAGAGGGGCGACTAGAATTACGGTGGACAACAAATTGGTCATTGCTCTTACTAAAAATCTAGTGTTTCATGATCGGAGTAAGCATATAGATGCAAGGTTTTATTTTATTCAGGATTGCATTACCAATAAGAAGATTAAGGTGGAGTATATCAAAACTCTTGATCAAATAGTTGATATATTTACAAAACTTTTTAAGAAAGATAGATTTCAAGAGATAGTTGGAATTGTGAAAAAATCAAATTTATAGGACCATGTTGAGAATTTTTTAAAAAGATAAACTGGACTCTTCGTCTATTGTAGTGGGAAAAATAAAGACAAACAAACGTATTGGAAGATAAACAGACTTTGTTAGGAAGACAAATAAATATTGTTTTTTTAAGTTTATTAAATATAGTTTTTAAATATTTTAGTTTTTAAATTTTATTATATTTTATGGTGTATATATATATATATATATATATATATATATATGAAGTAAAATAATAATAAAAAAAACCTCTACAAATTTTTCGTTTTCCTTTCGTTGCCATCAACAGGGTCAGCTCGTGAGCCATCTTATCCGAATCATAGCTTCCCAAATCAAGTTATTTACAAGGTCCAATTTGTGGAAACCTTTTGCTTGTTTTTTTCCTCTCCTTTTTTAAAGTATTTCATGATACAAAGTATTATTATAATTATTAGTTTGCATAAACCGACCGTAAAACAATTAAAGAAACAACAATCAGTGCAATAACGAGAACAGAGAAGAGATGGAAAAGAAAGAATAGATATTTTTTTGTTATTATTTGTTTTTCTCCAGAGAAATGATTCAATATTATTGGCTACTTTATTGTCCACGCTACAGGATCAAGATGAGCTCTATTTTTGAAGGCAGCGAAACCACTTACACTCGATGAATCACTGGATGATACTACTCTTGTCACCAAGCATAGTGCTTCAGAAATTGATTTGAAGGAATGTCATGCAAATACAGTCCATCCTCGTGCACCCATGATTTTGACTTGCTTTTTCTTTTGCCACAAATGATGCTCTCATATTTGAGTATTGCTCCCCTCTTATAGCCATCTGCAGATAACTTGCAGATAACTATTCCTAACAGCTTCTTAACAATGTTTTGACTACATTTAATTCAATTGTTTTTTTTTCCCTTAAATGCATGTGGTTCTTAGAAAAGAATATTCTTGTTACTCTCTTTTGGTCCATTACTATGGTAAAAGTAAATAATGTAGCATCTCCTTTTATAGTATTCTAAAGGAATGTTTGTCAAAATGATTTTGACTACAATTAATCAGGATTTTTTTCCCAAAAATCTGTAAGCTACATAAGAAAAGGAATATTCCTATTTCTTATTAGTTATCTTTTTTTTTATCCCTGGAAAAAGGTCACTATTACGTCACCAATAGTTATCTCATTTCTCTTAAATCTCATATATCATTTTTAAATAATCAAATTTGATAAGCCCTCAATGTGTTATAATGAAGAAAATGTAAAATTCCACAAAATGAAAATCTAGAATTATTTTTTTTAATACTGAACAATTTAAAAATTTTAAAATAACTTCAAATCATATAATAGATGCTATTATTTTTTTAAAAAAAATTGTTTTCATTAATGTGCAATAAAAATTATACAAATTCTCTTATATAATAAAATGAAATATACTAAATTATTGGATACAATCTTAAAATCAAACACTTTTGGAGTTAAAGTTTTGCAAGATCGTTCTTAAAATTTTTATTATTTTTCTTACAGTAAAATTATAGACAATGTATCCTTTTATAATAAGTAAAGAGACAAATGTTTATATTTCTGTTATGATGGTTTATTACTGCATTTATGAATAGTGGACAAAAGTAAAACAGAAATAAAAAAATAAAAACGAAATAGACTATCCAAAAGGGCAAAGCTGGAGTTTCACAGTTTTCAGAGAAGAAACCAAACAGGTTCGAGCCAGCTTTCAGTCTCCCTTCAGATTGACAGTGAGTTGTGTAATTTTTTTGTATGTACTCCTGAACTTTACCCACTGATTAACAGTTTCTGGATCCGTCGCTCAAAACCAAGCTTCAAACCGAGCTGGATCACCCCATGAGGTTTTATTCTTTGTCTTGGCTTACCTTCATGTGTTTGTGCTTCTAGCCACGCGTGAAGTCTCTAGGGCACTCGGAGATGTGGTGAACAAGGATGTGCTAACCATGATTGGATATCTTTGTTGAAAGGCCATTAAACTCACGCTTGTCTAACGAGACTCCGTTGACAATTACTTCAAAGGAAAAATGTAGGCTGAGAACTTTGGCCCTTATAAACTGCGAAAAGATTGCAGATGACATATGTAATAGATCATGAGTTTGAATAACACTATTATTATATTTAATTATAAACCTCTACAAATAAAAAAGTCTGCACTTTGCTTATGTTTGCAGTCCATTTTGACCTTATCCAACAATTTAAGGTTTTGAATTGGATAATTTCTTGACAGGTTGCTTCTCTAATGACAGGACAGGGTATTACAATCTTTCCAAGATACGTTGAAGTGGTTCCCTGGATGCCTAACTTAGACGATTAAAGGCGCAAATCGAGAACTTCCGCGGCAAAGCAGAACTTCAAAGCTTGCATGTACAAGTG
>JAGSHU010000239.1:0-10816 GCA_021533255.1 Ceriops tagal | reverse complement strand
TTAATCCAAAATTTAATTAAAGTTGGCTCTATGAAAATTTTCTCCTCATTTTGTTCTTTTTTTATGACATAAACAACTTTTAATTAACCAAAAATCAGTAAATTAATAAAAAAAATGTATGAGAAGCCTAAATTGGTGAGAAATACTATCTAATTGCAATGAAAAAAGGGTGAAAAAGAAGAAGAAAAGAGATAAAAAGCTCTTATTTGTGCGGTCTACATTTGGGTCCATGGGGATGCTAAGATGAATATTGCACACTTGGGGAAGTTTCTTAGCATTTTTAGCAACAAAAGATAAATGACACGGGTGCAAATATTCGTGCAAGTTTCTGGATCAATCACCATTTGGTTGTTCAATACATCTATCGCAGCACAAGAAGACTTGGGAACAAATGGAGAAATACCTGTTAAAAAGATATTACAAGGCAATAAATCGTTTACAAGCACTAATCCAAAAGTTTTAAAAATATTTAAATTTTATTTGTTTTATTAAATTTCACAATATGTATAGTATTTATTATTAATTTAATAGTTAGTTTATAATTTTTTTTAATATTCAAATAGATTTGTAGATTTGAGATTTATCATTAATTTGTTTTATTTAATTGTGATTTAATATCCATACAGTGTATATTTAAAATCCACATAATGAAAATGCACAGAATTAAGAAAAATAATCAGAAAAAAAAAGACTAATTTCAAAAAACAAATGATACTTTCATTTCCCATGCTTAACGAAGAAACTAGGAGAGAATGTTGTTATACATGGCTAGCTGCTCGACACTAATATGCCATTGAAGCTCTTATTCAGCCACAAGATCCCAAGGACGGTTGAATTGTCAATGCATGAAAATCAAACAGTCACTCAAGTTCTAGTTCAGTAGACTAGTATCCTTCCAAGAAGGCCACCCGTAAGCTGCACAAATCATTTGCAAAGAAAATTTCTGAGTTTGTTGTTAGTCATCCTTGCCCTCTATTAAGTTTTGTTTTGATGCACGCAACAATGATACGATTTTAGATATATATTTTTTAATGAGTGGAAATATTATATGTTATTTAATTTTTCAACAATTTTTTTTATTTTGTTTGATTGGAATAATTTACAATGTTGTGGTGGGAGTCGATTTTGTGTCGTTATTAAGTCAATCTCACGAGGCCATGGATATATAGTGTCCGTATGCACTTTTATTTAAGCTGTCAAATTCAATTCATGACTTTTAGTTTATTAGAAGTGAATATCAAAGAGCTATTTTCGCAATTTTCTTACCTTGATATATATATATATATATCTCTTTCTGAATTTTCATAACATGAGAATGCTTCTATGCAAAATTATCATCGTTACTCTCAAATAAAGTTTTGGAATAAAATTGAGAGAGAAAATTAAATAATCTCATTCATTATTATTTTTTCACTAGTACTCGTGATCCAAAACAACGAAAAATACTCTCAATAAACATTTTTCCCGAAGTCAATTCCATTTTGGCGAGCAAACATCGTTGCATCTTTGATATTAAAAAAAGGAGGGGGTTTAGTGGAAGATTTTCAACACAAAATTCAAAACTAACTAGACATAAAATGAGTTAATTTACCATAAGATTATAGATTATTTTGTTTTTGAACCAAAGTATTATTTATAACAATTTAAAGTATTTGTGGCTTGTTAAAAATAAAAAAAAAATTTGTCACTTGTCAATTATTATCTCATCCCATAAAAAAAATGAAAAAATAAATTTATTTTGTCACCCCCAAAATGCCAAAAAAAAAATAATAATAAATAAAGAGAGAGATCATCATACTTGTCGCAAGTCTATTTTAGGGTCAATGGGGACGCCGACATCAATGTGGCAAAACATGGGAAGTTGCCGAGCTTTAAAAGGAACAACTTTGAAAGTCGCAGCAGCTCCCTTGAAACAAGTGCAAAGTTCTTTGCATGCTGTTGGGTCAATCCCAGCCAGCTTTGTCAGCGATCCTACAGCAGCACAACAACCGGAGCTGGGTGCTGGGGCCTTGCCGACTAGATATGGCTGACAAGGCAGCACTCGCAATATGGCTTGCACACATATAATTCCATGCACAGGACGTGCACACACCGCCAAAAACGTCACCAACCACGAACAATGGTAGCAGCTATCTCCTTTGCTTGCCTGTAACAGGAGAAGTTAGGTGCCAGCAAATCTATCAAGGGTAACACCAACTCACCCTCTTTTACTTGTCCTTCTAATACTAAACGCTTAATCCAAGAACAATTAAAAGAGCGAATGGCAAAAGGGTTGTGTTGGCATTGTGATGAGAAGTGGCACAAGGAGCACCATTGTAAGCAAGAGAAGCTTTTAATGATTAAACCAGTTGAGGAGACTGAAGAAATAAGTGATGACCACAAGGGCCCATATGGTGATGACACCTTTGTTGAATAGGTAGATGAGCCTGCAGTGCATGCTTTAGCTGGGTATTCGAACCCACAAACTATGAAGATTGATGGATTCTTCAAGGGACGGCTAGTAATGGTACTAGTTGACTCGGGTAGTACCAATAACTTTATGGATAAGAAGATTGTCAAAAGACTTGCTTTTTCAATCGAGGATTATGACAAGTTTGCTGTGAAGGTTGCAAACGGGAGACATTTGACATGTCAAGGGATGTGCATAAAGGTAAAACTCGTGTTACAAGGTCAAATCGATTATGTTGATCTCTTTTTACTACCCCTAGAAGATTATGAAATTGTCCTTGGCATCGATTGGTTGCGGACCTTGGGAGATATTACTTGGAATTTCTCTAGATTAAGAATGAAGTTTCTATTGAATGGACATCCAGTGGAATTACATGGAAGATGTAGGGGTAAAATTACCACTGTTAGTAGTCATCGAATGGAGAAGGTCCTACAGAAGGTAGGACAAAGGTTCCTGGTGCAGTTGATAGGTGCAGAGGTGGCCAAATCACATTCAATACAAGGGAAGGAGGTTACAACACTATTGACTGAATTCTCTAATTTGTTTGCTGAGCCCACAGGTCTACCCCCACAAAGGACACACGACCATCGTATTCCGTTATTATCTGAGAATACACCTCTTAATGTTCAACCCTACCGTTATCCACACTTCCAAAAAGGAGAAATTGAGAAAATTGTTAAGGAGATGTTGGAAGCTAGCATCATCAGACCGAGTGTTAGCTCATACTCATCTCCTGTCTTTTTAGTAAAAAAGAAGGACAGTTCTTGGAGGATGTGCATGGACTATCGGGCACTCAACCACATCACTTTGAAGGATAAATATCCTATTCCCATAGTCAACGAACTACTAAACGAATTGGAAGGTGCTCAATTATTCACTAAACTAGATTTAAGGTTGGGATATCACCAAATCCAGGTCCATAAGGAGGATATTCAAAAAACAGCTTGCAGGACACATAATGGCCATTACGAGTTCTTGGTTATGCCCTTTGGGCTTACCAATACACCTTCAACATATCAGATTTAATCAATGATATGTTTTGACCATATTTACGTAAGTTTGTCTTGATATTTTGGTATATAGTTATTCCCTTGAAGCACATTTGTCACATTTTCGGACTGTATTCACTACCCTGCATGAGAACTTTCTATTTGTTAAGAAGACAAAATGTAACTTTGCTAGTCAAACAATAAAGTATTTTGGCCATGTTGTCTCCAAAGAAGGTGTGGCAGTTGACCCTTCCAAAATTCAAGTAATGCTGGATTGGCCAATTCCAAAGACGATCAAGGCACTACGAGGGTTTTTGGGATTGACTGGTTATTATCGCAAGTTTGTTTATGACTATGAAAAGATCAGCGCTGAATTGACGACTCTTTTGAAAAAGGATTCATTTAACTAGAACAACAAAGCAGAGGAGGTGTTTACTCGACTCAAGCGAGCCATGACCACGACCCCAGTTCTTGCCTTACCAGACTTTAGTAAGGTATTTATTATTGAATCTGATGCTTCTGGAATTGGAATTGGTGCAGTATTAATGCATAAAGGTCGCCTTATTGCCTTCACCAGTAAGGCATTATCACCAAAACATCTCAGTATGTCTGTTTATGATAAGGAGATGTTAGCTATTGTTTATGCAGTTTCGAAATGGCATCCGTATCTCATTAGGAGGCATTTTCAAATTCGGACCGACCATAAAGTCTAAAATATTTATTGGAGTAGCAAATCTCTTCTATGGAACAACAAAAATGGATTTCTAAATTGCTGGGGTATGATTACGAGATCATTTATAAAAAGGGGAGTGAGAATTTGGTAGTCGACGCATTACCTCGTATTCCGGAATAGGCCAAAGTGGTAGCACTGTCTATCCCTACCTGCACTACAATTGTGCAAATTAAAAGGGAGTGGTGGGAGGATCGTGAAACTTGAGAGATTATTGAGAAGTTACAGACAGGTCTTAATTCTGTTGCTCATTACACTTGGGATTCTCAAGATTTATGCTATACAGGGATATTGGTACTTGTTCCTCATTCTCACTACAAGGACATAATCATGCAAGAATATCATGCATCCCTAACTGCCTTCTTTGTACCTACAACGTGTTCTAAGGAGTTTTATTGGAAATGTATAAAGAAGGAAATCAGAAGGTTTGTAGCTAAATGTGATGTATGCCAACGTCATAAGAGTGAATCTGTGGCATCTCCAGGACTTCTTCAACCTTTACCTATCCCAAAAGAAGTTTGGATAGACATCTCTATGGATTTTATTGAAGGACTCCCACTGTCCCAAGGTAAATCCACTATTTTTGTTATTGTCAATCACTTGATCAAATATGCTCATTTTTGTGCAGTTAGTCACCCTTATACTATTGCTAGTATTGCTGGAGTTTTTGTTGATAATATTGTAAGGCTCCACGGTGTTCCTAAATCGATTGTTAGTGACCGAGATAAGGTCTTCACCAGTAATTTTTGGAAAGAACTATTCTGCTTGCAAGGGATACAGCTGAATATGAGCACTGCTTATCACCCACAGATAAATGGACAAACTGAGGTAGTCAACCGATGCTTAGAAAACTACCTTCGTTGCTTTGCAAGTGACAAGCTAAAGAATTGGGTAAAATGGCTTCCCTGGGCCGAATGGTGGTATAATACCACTTATCATTCCTCTATAAAGATGTCCTCATTTCAAGCAGTTTATAGGCGAGTTCCACCTATTCATACAAGGTATACAGCTGGATCATCTCACGTGGATCAAGTCGATAAGGACTTACGAGATAGAAACAGGTTGCTCCAACTCCTCAAAGACAACCTTATTGCAGCCTGTTAAACCCAAAAGAATTGGGAAAAGTTTCGTGATTTTCTCATTGCAATCTGCTATATTTATACCAGTACAATGTGCACCCAGACTCCCATAACTTCATTCCCCATTTACCTAATTATGTGCAACTACCAAATATAGATATATACTAATAGATACAAATCAGCCGAAACTTCAGCCATCAAATATACACACTAATACCAAATATACACTTGCCAAATATACACGCTAATACCCCCCTCAAGTTGGAGCATGAAGATCGGAAATGCCCAACTTGCAAAGAATGGCATCAAATGAACGTTTGCCAAGAGCCTTGGTAAGGATATCAGCTAGTTGGTGAGACGAGGATACAGATTGAGGAAGAATGATACCACGACGAATCTCATCACGAACAAAGTGACAATCAACCTCGATGTGCTTGGTGCGTTCATAAAACACAGGGTTGTGAGCAAGGTGAAAAGCTGACTGGCTATCACAATAAATCCGCATAGGAGATGAGTGAGGGATGCCAAGAGAAACTAACAAACCCTTGAGCCATTTCAATTCACAAGTCGTAGAGGCCAAAGATCGATATTCTACCTCAACTGAAGATCGAGATATAGTATGTTGTTTTTTCGTTTTCCAGGAAATTGGAGAATCCCAAAGAAAGACAAAATATGTCGTCAAAGAACGTCGAGTCAAGGGGCAACTCGCCCAATCTGCATCATAATAAGTCGTAAGATGAAGAGACGAATCAGAGCGGAGCAAAAGACCTTGCCCAGGATGAAGTTTTAAGAAACGAACAACCCGAAGGGCCGCCTCCCAATGACTATGTCGTGGATCCTGCATAAATTGTGCCAAGATATGCACACAATAAGACAATTCAGGTCGAGTAATCGTTAGGTAGATAAGACAACCAATAAGACGCCGATAAGACATAGGATCAGGAAGAGTCGCGTCCTTAGCCAAAGTGAGGTGATGATTTTGCTCCATTGGTGTGTCGGCAGGTTTAGCACCTAACAAACCGGTCTCAGAAATAATATCGAGAGCATACTTTCTCTGACAAAGAAAAATCCCAGTCGAATTTCGCGCTACTTCAAGACCGAGGAAGTACTTCAATTTGCCAAGGTCTTTCATGTGGAAACAAGCATTCAAGTAAGTTTTAAACGCATGAATGGTCCCACCTATCACCAGATCATCCACATAGACCAAAATGGTCAACTGAACTTTGCCACGCTGAAACGTGAACAAAGAATAGTCTGAGCCAGATTGCTGAAATCCATATTGAACCAAAGCCGCAGCAAGTTTGGCAAACCAACACCGCGGTGCCTGTCGCAGCCCGTAGAGAGACTTGCGCAGTCGACACACTTTATCTGCTCCGGGTGTCATAAAGCTTGGTGGAAAACGCATATAAACTTCCTCCTTAAGATCGCCACGTAAAAATGCATTGTGCACATCCATCTGATGCAATTCCCACCCATGGATCGCTGCTACTGCTAAGAAGGTACGTACCGTGACCATCTTTGCAGTAGGCGCGAACGTCTCATTATAATCAAGACCCTTGATCTGGTGATTCCTGAAAACGACCAAGCGTGCCTTGTATCGCTCGATTGTTCCGTCTACATGATACTTGATTTTATATACCCATTTACTACCAAGAGCCTTCTTTCCCTTAGGCAAAGTAGCAACTGTCCATGTCCCATTATTCTCTAGTTGCCTCAACCTCCTTTTTCATTGCCTCACGCCAACATGAATGCTGCATGGCCTCTTTAAAACTGGTTGGTTCAATCCCTATAGTTACAGTAGCCACGAATCGATGATGCGACAAGGAAAATTTAGCACAATTCACATAGTTTGTGATGGGGGTAGGGTGTACTTGAGGATGGCAAGGAAGAGGAAGGAGAGCTCGAGGGACTGAGGGCAGCTGTATGCAACACATAATCATGCAAACGAACTGAAGGCTGTCGCGCTCGTTTGCCGCGACCAAGATCATCCGTTACACCCGTAACCTCTGCAACTTCAGGTACTGGTACGACCCCATCTGCTGTCACACCCTTTTCCACGGACTGTCCATCATATTCAGAGGCTGGCGGAGGTGCCTCAACCTCAGGCACGTCCTCCAATATAGTAGGCTCAATGACAGTAGGTAGGGAATTTGGAGTTGTCGACATGGTAGAGTCCGTATGGGCAAAAGGAAACACGTGCTCAACAAACTCAACATCTCGACTTTCAAAGCAAACCTTCCTATCTAGATCATACACCCTCCACCCCTTTTTACCATAAGGATAACCCATGAATATGCACTTATGACTTCGACTTGCAAACTTATCCTTTTCCCGATTAATGTTCTTAGCATAGCATAGGCAACCAAATACTCTAAGATGAGAAATAGGTGAAGGGCTTCCAAACAAAATTTCATATGGAGTTTTTCCACCCAAAATCGATGATGGAGTACGATTAATTAAATATCCTGCAGTGAGAATGCATTCTCCCTAAAATTGAATAGGTAGGTTAGCCTAAAAACGAAGCGCCCTACCAACATTCAAAATGTGTCGATGTTTCCTCTCAACTCTTCCATTTTGTTGAGGTGTCCCAACCATGGAAGTCTGATGAATAATGCCACATTCCTTAAAGTAATCACCTAAACAAGTAAATTCTGTACCATTGTCACTGTGTATAATTTTGACTTGTTTATTGAATTGTCTCTCGGTTATAGCCAAAAAATTCTGAACAACACATGGGACCTCATGTTTCCCTTTTAACAAATAAACCCATACACCACGAGAACAATCATCAACAATAGTCAAAAAATAAGTAGCACCACAAAAACTAGTCTCTCGATAAGCTTCCCACAAATCACAATGAATTAATTCAAAGATATCACCAGCTTTATTGTCACTAATAGAAAAGGGAATATGGGTTTGTTTTGCCCGAAAGCAAACATCACAAGGTTCATGAACCCCTTTATTTATCTCGATACTACCTTCTATTGTAGGGAGCTTTTCTATGACTCGCATAGAGGGATGTCCCAACCTTTTATACCATAAACCCATATTCTTGACTGCAACAGCTCCATGAGTACTAACCAGAAGCTCCCCTCGTGCAACATATAGCCCCTCAAGCTCTTTACCCACTCCAATCAGCATCCTCGAAGTACGGTCCTGAACAACACATAAACGATCAGTGAATTTCAAAATATGAGCTTTGTCTCAGGCTAATTTTGAAACAGATATCAAATTGCATCGCATTTTAGGGACATATAAAACACCCTTGAGAAATAATTTTCCTACAAGAACTGTTCCTTCTCCTGTTGCCATAACGTATTCACCGTTTGGCATTTTCACGGGACAAGGAGGTATTCCTTGAGGCTCTACAAATGCATTTTCCTCGCCCGTCATATGATGCAAAGCACCTGTGTCAAACAACCATTGCAAATATGCCTTACTATTAAGCCTTGGCTGAGCAACGGATATATTATTCGTGTGAGTGTTCCAGAGAGACTTCAAAGTCTCCCAATCATCTTTGCTCAAGGTCTCCAACCCAACTTTATCAGAATCATCAAGTGGTCTTCTATGGGGAACATTAGCAGCCGCCCCTACTGCCCCTTGTGCAACATTAGTTAGTACTACTCCACCACGACCATGCCCCTGGTTACCACGTCTTCTACCTCTTCCTTGAGTCGAATTTCTTGGCCACCAGTCAGGATAGCCATGTAGACAAAAGCATATGTCCATGCTATGTCCCGGTTTCTGGCAGTGAGAGCAAACTACTCTATTGTCTTTTCGGTCCCCCCCTGAATTCCGAGGACCTGGGCTGTCATTCGCGCTCAATAAGAACAAAGAATTGATCTTTGAACTTGAAGCTTTTTGATCTGCCATCGCCTTAAGATTTATAGTTTAGGGATTCGGTATTCTTTCAAAGCAACCAGGCTTTGATACCATGTTAAACCCAGAAGAATTGGGAAAAGTTTCGTGATTTTCTCATTGCAATATGCTATATTTATACCAGTACAATGTGCACCCAGACTCCCGTAACTTCATTCCCCATTTACCTAATTATGTGCAACTACCAAATATAGATATATACTAATAGATACAAATCAGCCGAAACTTCAGCCACCAAATATACACACTAATACCAAATATACACCTGCCAAATATACATGCTAATACAGTCCAAGTCCGTATGAAGCAACACGTGGATATGCATCGTACGAAGCGAAAGTTTTTAGTGAGAGATTGGATCTATCTTAGACTTTAACCTTATCCGTCACTGTCCACTCTTTAATAAAATTATCTCCTCGTTTCTTTAGGCTATACCATATTCTGGAGCGCATTGGTCTTATTGCCTACCCTCTTAACTTACCAACATGATCAAAAATACATCTTATCTTCCAAGTTCTAGTTCATTAGACTAGTATCCTTCCAAGAATGCCACCCGTAAGCTGCACAAATCATTTGCAAAGAAAATTTCTGAGTTTGTTGTTAGTCATCCTTGCCCTTTATTAAGTTTTGTTTTGATGTACGCAACAATGATATGATTTTATATTTTTTTTAATGAGTGGAAATATTATATGTTATTTAATTTTTCAACAATTTGTTTTTATTTTGTTTGATTGGAATAATTTACAATGTTGTGGTGGGAGTCGATTTTGTGTCGTTATTGAGTCAATCTCACGAGGCTATGGATATATAGTGTCCGTATGTATTTTTATTTAAGTTGTCAAATTCAATTCATGACTTTTAGTTTATTAGAAGTGAATATCAAAGAGCTATTTTTGCAAATTTGTTTACCTTGATATATATATATTTATATCTTTCTGAATTTTCATGACATGAGAATAAAGTTTTGGAAGTAAAATTGACAGAAAAAATTAAATAATCTCATTTATTATTATTTTTTCACTAGTACTCTTTATCCAAAACAACGAAAAATATTCCCAATAAACATTTTTTCCAAAGTCAATCCCATTTTGGCGAGCAAACATCATTGCATCTTTAGGCACTTGGCTTCTTGCATACAATACTGCACAACAAAAAAATTAACACAGTGAGAAAATCCATGGATAATTATCTGGCAAGCAAAAGGTTCAAATTCAAAAAAAAAAAAAAACAGCCACTTATCAATTGTCATCTCATCCCATAAAAAAATATGAAAAAATAAATTTATTATGTCACCCCCAAAAATGCAAAAAAAATAAATAAATAAATAAAGAGAGAGATCATCATACTGGTTGCAGTCTATTGAAGGGTCAAAGGGGACGCCGACATTAATGTGGCACAACATGGGAAGTATCTGAGCTTTAGCAGCAACAAATTTCAAAGTCGTAGCAGCTCCCTTGAAACAAGTGCAAAGTTCTTTGCATGCTGTTGGGTCACTCCCAGCCAGCATTGCCAGCGATTCTACAGCAGCACAACAACCAGAGCTGGGTGCTGCGGCCATGCCGACTAGATAAGGGTCACAAGGCAGCGATCGCAAAAAGGTTTCCACACATGTAATTCCATGCACAGGACGTGCACAAACGGCGAAAAACGTCACCAACCCAAAAGCCAGCAAACCCTTGACACTTCTCTC
>JAGSHU010000238.1:0-10835 GCA_021533255.1 Ceriops tagal | reverse complement strand
TTTGTAATATCAGAAGGAGATAACTTCTCAATAAGAAAAAATTCCATATAATTCATTTGTATCAGAGGAAAGATTCAAAACTTTATAAAGGAAAAAAAAAAGGACGGATGGCAAAATCTACTATCATGGTGGAGAGGTCGCCAAGAGAGATTTCTGTCCTTATAGATTTATCTTCAAAAATAACCCAGATGTTGAACCAAAACTCAATAGCAGTGGCTATTGGCATCAAGCTAAATGGCAGTAAATAGGAATTGTGTTCCTAAGTTGTTGTGACATACATCTCAGGCAAAGAAAAGATGGGCTATTTAAATAAAGATATTCCACAACATCCAGAAATGGATCTTAAATTCAGCAAATGGAAGACAAAAATTGTAGCATTAAAAGGATGGTTAATCAAGGCAGTACAGGATGTCATAGCCATAACCTTTTTTAATGGTATGAATGATTCACTAGTATATGATCTCAAGAGAAAGGTGATGAAAGTGAAGCAAGGAGGAGGTCCTATTGAAAAATATTTCAATATCCTTCAACGAAGGGAAATTGATTTTAGATATCTAAATCCAATGAAATGTGAAGTGAACAACAAAAAGTACAATGATATCATCCAAAAAGATATGGTTAGATGATCAGCTTGATAAAATTAGAGGAAATGTCTTTCAACTCCAACTGTTTACCACAATAAAGAAAGCATATGTTATTGTTCAACAAGAAGATATTCAGCAAGCCATGATGTTAGCCAAAAGGAACAAAGATCCTATTTTAGGAGTCATAATGATATCCAAAGGAAAATTAAAACAACCATCCCTTGAGCCACTAAGTGATTGAGGGCTTAGTGCCTCTAAACCAAAAATACAAGGAAGTGCAAAAGGATTTACCCACTATGGAAATCCAAAGCATACTTAAACGACCTACTTCAAACTCCATGAATACTTAGAGTGGTGGCATAAACTAAAATTTAAGAAAGTAAGGTAATGGGGTTAAAGACAATCAAAGTCTAACTTTGTTAATAAACACCAAAATACAACCTTAACTTTACTTATACCTTAAGAAAAGAGAGTCAAGGTAGGTGATTTCTCTCATCAAGCAACTACCCTTGCCATAACATTTTGTGACCTAGAAATCTCTAAAAATCTAGGTAAACATGGTTAGATTTATGATTCAAGGACTACGAAACATATGACATTTAATGAACAAGATTTTGTGAAACCAACCAAACCAAAAAGAACCTATGTTGCAAATGCTAATAATGTAAAACATTTGGTTACTAAAGCTGGGATAATAGAATTATCATCTTCATTTCCCTCTCAAACACACTTTTAGTTCCATCTCTTGCAAATAAACTATTGTTTATAAGACAAATAATTGAGAATTTAAATTGTTATGTACTAATTTATCCCACCTTCTATTTATTCTAGGATATTTTCATCAAAAAGGTTATTGATCGTGATACCAAGTAGAGAGGACTATACAACGTTGATAAATTCTTGCTTAGACAAGGATATAAAATGAACTGAGTAAATAGCAGAGAATAGTAGGTTTGATTGTGGCATTACTGATTAGGACACCCATCATTCCCATACATGAAGTCCTTATACCCAAGTTTATTTTCTAGTCTCTAGGGTTTATAACACAAATGTGTAGCTTATTTACTAGTTGAGAGTCATCGTGTTTGTTTTTTATTAAGTACTACTTAATGTCAAAAGCCATTTGCATTAATCCATTTAGATTTACAGGAGCCAATTATGATATAATGTGGTATTAGATAATTTGTGATATTTATTGATGATTTTACACATAACTTGGCTTTATGTTATTAAGAATAAAAGTGAAGTGTTTATTATTTTTTGTTTATTCCATAATATGGTCAAGACCCAATTTTCTAATAAGATTCAAATTCTAAGATCAGATAACGTTGGAAAATATATTAACAATAAGTTTCAGAAATACTTTAAGTTACATGGTATGTTCCATAAAACAACTTGTTCTCAAACCCCCTAACAAAATGACATTATTAAGAGGAAAAACAAGCATATCCCAAAAACAACTAGAGTTTTTTAATTTCAACAAATGTAGTTAAACGATTTTAGGTTAAAGCAATAATTATGGCAGTCTATATGTTGAACAAGATGTCGTCATTGGTTTTGAACTTTAAAATGCCTATATCAACTCTCACAACATATGGGTCTTGCATTTGTTCTTATGCTTCCACCAAAAATCTTCGAGTTTATAGCCTAATTTATCTTCATAAAAAAATCAATGAACTAAATTAGATCTTAACGTAGTTAAGTGGGTTTTTCTAAAGTACAGAGCCCATTAGAAAGGATACCAATGTTTTGATCTAAGCACCAAGTAATGGTATATTTTTATAGATGTTACTTTCATGAAGATAGAAAATTTCTTTGAAAGTTTAGTAACATCCATAAAGGGATCTAATAGTGTAATGGAAGGATGGAAGGTTTGGCCTAGTTTTGATAATTCTTACCTGAAAACAAATTCAATAAAACTAAGTGAACAAGACCACATTTCACTATAAGATACTACTTTGACAAGACAAAAAGGTATTGTTGAATTGATTCATTTAGAAGCTCTTAAACAACCCTTTTTCGACAATACTTAGTCTATAATACACAATTAATTTCTATAAAATAATCCTATGGTACAAGATACAAACTCTTCTCCTAATGACTCTGATGATTATTCTAGTGGATATAAATTGCCTTTTAAGTATAATCATAGAGTGCCACCAAATCGATATTCTTTTGATGTAGAGAATAATAAAAAAGTAAGATACTTGATTGGTAACTATTTCAACTCCTAAAATTTATCAATATCACTTGAGAAGTTTATGAACCAATTATCCTCTAAACATATTTCATCCGCTATAGATAAGGCTTTGAAGAATCCAAAATGGACAAAGGCAATTAAAAAGAAAATGGGAGAACTATAGAGAAATAGTACATGGGAAATAGTATCTATTCTTAAAGAGAAAAAAGCCAAGGGAATGTAAATGAGATTTTTTAATCAAATACAAGGCAAATGGCTTAATAAAAAGATATAAGGCTAAACTAGTTATGAAGGGATATAGACAAACATATGGTGTTGATTATTAAGAAACATTCTCTTAAATGGCAAAACTAAAGACTATTCAAGTCCTTTTGTCTCATGGCAAATGTTGATTAGCCATTACACAAGTTTGATGTCAAGAATGCTTTCCTCCATAAGAGTTTAGCAGAAGAAATGTGTATGGATATTCCACTAGGTTTTTATGCATCAAAAAGAACTCATGTGGTATGTAAGTTATAGAAGGCATTGTATGGTCTAAAACAATCCTAAGAGCATGGTTAGGAAGGTTTAGTGGGGCTATGAAAAGATATGACTATAAAAAAAAAAAAAAAAAAGTCATACAAACCACACTTTGTTCAAGGAATAATGACAACACTTATTATTTATGTTGATGATATGATAATCATAAGAAATGATACAAAGGAAATCTCTAAGTTAGAAAAACAACTTACAAAAGAGTTTGATATGAAAAATTTTAGTTGGTTGAAATATTTCTTAAGCATCAAAGTGGTGTGATTGAAACGAAGCATCTTTCTTTCACCAAGGAAATATGTTTTATATCTTTTAGTAGTGACAGGAATGCTAGATTAAGAACTTGTAAAGACTCCCATAATTCAACATCATCAATTGGGATAAAGTTTGGATTTGAGTTCAATAGACAAGAAAAGGTAATACTGACTAGTGAAAAATTTGATATACTTGTCTTATGCTAGATCAGACATTGCATACTTTATTAGTTAGGGGAGTTAATTTATGCAAAATCCTAATATAAATCATATGAATAAAATGTATCAAATCGTGAGGCACTCAATGTCAGCCCCGAAAAAAGGGCTTATGTTCAAAAGCATAGTCATTTGAACATTAAAAGTATATAGATGTAGATTGAGTCAGGAATGTTATTAATAGATAGTTTACCTTAGGTTTTCCAACAAAAGGTAACAAAGAATAATTGATGTATGAGGATTAACCCAAGATTACTTATGTTCCTAATATCCAAATTAGGGAACCATGATTTTAGTTTCATGATATCAATTATGTTTATAGTAGTTAAGTTGCACTTTGCACAAGTTTATACTTTTCTCTACATTTTAGCTTCTGTGCAATTTAAGAACTATTATTGTTTGATGTTTAAAAGTTTACTTACTGCTTCTCTCAATTATTTTCAAGGAAGACGAGAAGGATCATCAATAATGTATTTAAGTTCAATTTTATTTTCAAATTAATTCATATGTAAGTTTTTTCTTTGTGTCTTAATTTGGATTTAATAATTTTTCAAGATAAAGTATTTGAAACATATATAAATCGCAAAAGTGAAAAACAAAAAAAAGGGTAAAACTAATTTGTTAAGGGGTGCTACATATAAAATTATTGAAGATGATTGTGATCATGAAAGAAAACTTGTGTTTTTCAATCTAGATATTTCGACCTTTGATTTAAACTAAAATCTCTTGATGATTATTGCTACCAAGGAATTAGCCTCTAATATCAGTTTTTAAAAAGCTTTCTTTCCATGCATAAGTAAAGGTTTAAGCAAATGCCCCAAAGTTTAGCCATGAAAAAATAAATTTAATGGGCATTTAATAAATTCAACTATGCTTGTATATCTTAATTCTATATACTAAAGGCACCATAATTGTGATGTAATGTCTTATTTCACATACACCTTTAATTATTGAAGAGTCTTTCTCAAACTTTCAACTTTTAAATAAGATTCTTTCTATATGCTTTTGACAATGTAAGTGTGAAGGTACTATAAACATATTCGGATGAACTTCCTTGAATTCATATCATCCATGCATCTGGTTCATATTGTATTATCTCATCTAGAAAAAAAATATTATTATTTGTGTACATTAATTAGAATGATTTTATTTCTTTACACATGCATAATATGTACATATATAATTGTCTCATTTTTTACAACATTTCAATATGAAAACAATTAGGTATTTTACAATTACACTATTTGTTTAATTAAAAAAATAAAAAACAATATTAATAAGCTAGAATTGTGCCAAAGAAAAGTGTTATATTTTGTTTTAAAAAAAGGACATATGGCATAACAAAGATTTATTACAACATAAAAAAGAAATCCTGTTTTTATATACCTTTTGAAAAAGTAAAAAAAAAAATGTTCTTAAAAAAATGAAGTTAGTTTTAGAAAAGATAAAATAACTTTCCTTTTTCTTTTTTTTTTAATTAAAGAGACAATAACTTTTTAATGTGTCCAAAATTGACTATATGGCATTTAAAAAAATTAAAAAAATAAAATACAATAAATAAGAAAAATATAAAATATATTAAAAATCTAAAATATAAAATATTTAAAAAATCTTCTTCTTTTTTAACACTCTTATCATTCAATGTTTACACTTAATTCACGAAAAATCCTTTTTTTACACATAGTAATACAAATATTTATGAGTCAATTTTTACTTGGTTATGTTTCATTCTTTCACTTGAGATTTGATCAAAAAGGTGCGTGTCATTGTTAGAAATAATTTGCTTGAGCGACAGGGTAAGCGATTAATGCGAAATAAAGACACAAAACACGAAATGGATGATAGAGTGAGTGGAGGTTTCTTCTAGCCTCGCGAGCTTAATTTGTTTAGTTTATGAGTTTAACATTGTCTATTTTTTATTGAACTGAGCCTCGAGCTTTTCATAAATAACTTATTTAACTTTATAGTTATTAACATACATAATTAAAATTACAAAAATTATTATTATAAAGAAAATTAAATTGATAAAAATATTTAATAAAACTAGCTAATTTTTGAAAATAAGTGCTTAATTCTAGTGTATAATCATAAATATAAAAAGATATTTTAGTGCATAAGGTGTTTACATGGCAAAATCTAAGAAATAATTAAATATATTCATTCTTATCTTTATTATTACAAAAGACTATTTTTTTAACTTAAAAAAATCTTACTAAACAAATAATAATTGTATACTAAACAATTATTTTAATAATCTTGTAAAAAAAGTTTTAAACAATCTTTAAATAAGCTATTTGCAAGCATAAATAAGTTGAGTTTTATTACTTAAACTTGACTTGTTTAGTAAATGAGTTTTAATTTTAAATTTTGATTGATATCTTATTGAGTTAAATTATCTGATTTTTAGTGAATGTATTCATTTACTTAAAATTTTTAAGTACAAAAAGGTATTTCAAATGTTTTGTTTTGTTTATGCTTGTAATAATTTATTTGATAATTATTTATTTTTTAAAAAAATAAAATTTTTTAAATAAAATTAAAAACATATATAGGGTAGCTTTCTAATTATGGTCTAAAAGGAGAGATTTATATAATCTTAGCCATAATACTTTTTTCAGTCTAAGAATAGGAAAATTTACTTTCGAAAAACCAAGGGAACACTTTTTCAATAAGTAATTAAAATATTTTTCAAAAAGTAAAGTTAGTTTTAGGAAAAATAAAAAATATAACAAAAAATATAAAATATTAAAGAATTCTACTCTTTTATTTTTTTTATTCTTTCAATTTGATTCATATACTTAATTTATGAAAAATCTTTTTCAACAATACCTTTCCTTTTGTAATACAGATATTTATGGGCTAATATTTTCTTAATTATATCTCATCTTTTGTTTTATTTTTTTATTTATACAATTTAAATTCAAAAATTTTTAACTTTAAAATAAGATTTTTGTATTATTAAACTAAAACTTAATGATTTATCTTTTCTTTCATGGTTTGATCTAAATGGCATAACCTATTGTTAGAAATAATAATTGCCTTTAGTGGAGGGGCCAATAATTAATACAAAAGAAAGAGTAAAAGAAATAAATTATGAAATGGATGACAAAGTGAGTATCACGTTTTTTAGCCTCACAAGTGATAAGGTGGTAAACATATCTATTGACAATCTCTTTTTCACGATATTAGAATTTCTATTTAGTTTTATTAAAATATTTTAAAAGATACTCATTCTTAGGTTAAAATATAAATTTAAATTAAATTATTAATTTTTGTCTTTTTGAGTTGCATGTTATTATTTTGATTAATTTAATTATAAATTATTAAAATTTTAATTTTTACCAATTTAAAATAAATAAAACAATAATTTAATTTCTCATATTCATTATCAATACAAAAACAACACATCAAAATCAAAACAACGGAGAATAACTTATTTCAGATTCAATATTAGGACGTCCTACGGTAGTACAGACATATATATAGAGAGTATTGGAATAAATTTATCAATTTTTTCCTAAATACGACACGACTTTTATTTTGTGATTTGATTCCCATGTCACACGGCGATGTCGGATATAATTGCTTTAGTGGCAAAAGGAGTAAAAGACTCGGAAGTGGAAGACACACCTTTTTGTGGGAAAATTTATTGGTCAAATTTTCATGGATATGACGCAATTTTGTTTTGTGATTTGATTCCAATGGCACATGGTATAGTCAGACATAATTGCTATAGTGGTGGGGTAAAGTCCATTGATGCGAAAGGGGTGAAAGACGCCAGACATGAAGTGGATGACAGAGCGAGAGCGAGGGGAGGATTCGTCTGGCCTCAAACGCCCAATTTGGACAGTCTTGATTTCGGACGAATTTAAAAGCTGCTCACACCCACTCATTTCTGCCGTTAGATGGACGTTGCTTTCGAATTTGGCCTATCAATGAGCTGCTGTGATTTCCTTCGAGTAATTTTTTTTTCACTTTTGGGATTGCTCTTATTTTATTTTTATTTTTATTTTTAAATTTTTATTTTAATTTTCTTTTCTTTCCCATGTTTGCAAATTTTATTTAACATTACTAATAATTATATTTTTTTTACAGTCCTGCCATATTGTTCTCTGCACAAGTTTAAGCACGGCGGTTACTGATTGACTTGACTTATGCTACGGCCATGATCTCAGCCACGTGGCTTCTTTTTATTTATTTTTCTTCATTGTTTACACCGGTGGTGGAGTTTTAGACTTCGTTAAAAGAGAGGTGAATTATTTATGTATATTTATAATTTTTATTTTTAATTATAAATATATACAAATAATTTTTAAAATATAATTAATAATAATTATTATAATATAACATAATATAATATTATGTTATCATTATCATACATAAAAAAATTTGTATTATATAATATTTTTTAATTTATTTTGATCTTAATTATTTAAATAATTACTCAATTAAAATAATAATTATAATTTGTACGTATATCATATATAGCAATAATTATATTAAATTCAATTCTTATATTTTACAGTTAAAAGTAAATATATTTTTAAATTTTTTACTTATTTTTGTAAATAAAGAATGAACTTTTAAAAAGTTAAAAGCATTGTTACCGACTAATTAATATATAATATTTGTTATTGTATTTTTATTTTAAAGAATTAAATTTAATTATATATATTTTAAATAATTATTTAAATTAATTCTTTTTATTTAAATATAACTTTTTAAGTAACTTATTACTTAAATTAGGTAAAAAAAATTTAAATTTTAAATAAAAATAAAATTTATTTGAATAGTTACTTCAATCTAGCATTAATTTTATCAAATATTATTTTTTTATTTATTTTTAAATTTTGAGTAATTTTTTACATAAATTATAAAAATTATATAAAAAGACTATAAATTTAAATAATATTAGCATTTATTTAAGCAATTACTTAAATAAAATATTTTTATTCAAAATTGACATATTTTTACTTTTTATTAAAATTTGAATAATTTGTTACTTAAATTGCATAAATGATATAAAAAATTTAAAATTTAAATAATAATATAATTCATTTGAGTAATTACTCAAGTCTAATATTTTTTATTCAAATATGATTTTTTTTATTTATTTTTAAATTTTTAGTAATTTATTTACTTAAATTATGAAAATTATGTAAAAAGACTTAAAATTTAAAGAACATTAAATTTATTTAAATAATTACTCAATAAAAAATTATTTAAGTAATTATTTAAATTAAATATATTTTATTTAAGTAATCTTATTTTTAAAATATTGAAAAAAATTTAAAAAATTTTATTTTATTCTTATATAGGAAAATCAAATTACATTTCTTCATATTATAAATATTTATTTTTATTTTTATTTTTAAATACAATAATAATTATTAGTTAATTTGTTACATATTAAAAAGAATAAAAACTCAATGTTAGGACCTCCCCAATAGTAAGTATAGATATACAGACATTGTCGTAAGTAAATTTATAAATCAATATTTTTTTAGACATGACACATCTTTTGTTTTGTTTTGTTTTGTGATATGATTTTCAATGACACATGGCAATGGTACATGGTATTATCGGATATAATTGATTTAGTGGCGGAGCCAAGTGCAATAATGCAAAGAGGGTGAAAGGCACGTGACATGGAGTGGATGAAAGAGCGGGTGGAGGTTTCATCTGGCCTCCCAGGCTCAATTTGGATGATCTGGAATGATCTAACGTAACTGCACCTCCGTTGGGTTTTCAAATTTTTTAATTTCTTTGTAAGCACCGCAATTATTAAAAAAAATTTCATTTTTTACATAAAAAAAAGTTAAAATTTTTTATCGTCACAAACTTTAATTTGAATTTAAAAATTTTGGGTGATTAATTATTAATAATTTTATTATTTAACAATTATTTTATTAATAACTAATTCAAAGTTATGTTAAATTTTTTTAGATGTTGAACTTTCATACAATTTTTATTTCGAATTATTAAATTATGAGAGTTGTACATAATACGAGCAAGTGTGGTGCCATCAACTATTTTTCTGAAAAATATTTTTTTTTATGTCAAAAATAAGACCCTGAGTGAGGCTCATCTTATTATCCTTTCTTTTGATTCAGTTCAAGATAGAGGAGATTTGCCATAATTGAATACAATAATATCGTCAGTTGTGTCTTTTGCAATTCAAAATAATCATGCCCCACCATTTATAGTTACAGCGATTAGGCATATAAATTAATTGAAAATAGGTCGTCCAGAAATTCGTTCGGTGCATGAGTTAGAAGAGTTCTTTAGTGACAAAAGCATTATTTAATCACACAAACCTACAGGTGGTGTCATTAGTCCTGCAATGATATCCCAACATTTGTCTCTATCAGCTTTCTCTCTCTGGGGATAAACGAAGAAGGAACAATACTATCCCAAAACATTTGAACATTTACATCCATCCATCCATCCATATATATAAAATTAAAAAATTACGACGACCACCGTATAAGGTTGAAAGAATTATATCAGACGAGCCACTTAAACCACTAAAACTCAAAGGAATTTATAATTTAATTTAATTTTTTCTTATAATAAGTCCAACTAAAAGTCATATAAAAATTAATAAATCGATTAATTTAACCAAGAATTAATAAATTAAATTCAATTTTTATAGGTAAATTGATTTGATTTTTAAAAAAAATTATTTTCAATTCCTTAAATTTTAAATATTAATTATAAAAAATATTTTTATTTATTTAATATTAAATATTAATTTTATCATATTTAATTAGTTGTAATAATTAAACTTTAAACTCCCCAACTTTACATATTAATAACCGGTTTTCAAAATCTTACCACAGTTCAGATGAACGCCTTGCGGATCCATCACATCATTTATTAGGCAAGTGAATGGAAAGGCATTAGCAACGCGGTTAAGGCGTGGACTTATAGCGCCGAAGTACGGGCCTTTACATAGAAATCGCGTAGTTTAACAGGGAATGAATTTTAAAAAATATTTAAAACATAATAAGTCATAAATTAATATTTTGTATTTGTTAATTATATTTT
>JAGSHU010000237.1:0-10897 GCA_021533255.1 Ceriops tagal | reverse complement strand
ATTCATGCCATCAATGTGAACTAAGCCCCAAACAAGTGGATTGGTAGGTAGACTAAATTGAAGAACCAAAAAACTAATCAACTCCAACTCAACCCATCAAAGGACTATGAAGTAGTCCATCCAGGAATAAGTCCTTAGAACTGACATGGGACTGTAAAAAATTTATATAACAACAAAAGTGCAAGTGTATTATATTCCAGTTGAGAGGTAGCTTTAACTCTGAGTGGAATTCCTTCTCTATGACACCAACATTTGCCCCATGATAGAAGCTCCAACAAGCATAACTGCTGAGATCCAGATAAACGTTTCCAGCATTTACTTCAGGGAAGCTTCCTTGGCAAGAACTTGATAACATGAACAAGATTATAGATTTCCTTGACTGCATTCATAACTCTGTCAGAATCCTGAGTGTAGTATACTTGCAAAAGTAATTACTTCAAGCTTTTGGGTCGTATGTGCAAGTCCAAATCCCCACAGCACCCACACACATCAAAGAGATGAGACGTCTTCTAAATTTTAAATAGAGTTATTCCAAAATTGCAATTCTTAATGCTTCCAACCCAAACATGATGGTTGAATTCTTTGATGAATATCTAATGCCCACCCAATTTGTATCAAATCAAAAGCCTAAGTTACAAAATAAAGTTGCAACAAAGAAAGCAAGTCAACTTAAAGAATGCCTAAAACTAGCTTCAAGGGCAAAAAAGATAAGGAGAGGTTTAGCTTACCTAGCAAGCAAACCCTTTAGCATGTAATCTTACAGCTACTGCATATGCTTATTTTCCATATGCAGCACTCATCTATTTAATAAACAATTAATTTTTTTTGCCATTTTGATTCTCTCGTATATTTGGCTTAGCTATTTAAATCAAAGGTAGACCTACTCTTTATTGAAGAGGAGAGAGGGCATTGAAATTTAAAATTTAGGAAGAAAGTTATATTAATTTTTGTATTTGTCTCCATTAGAAATTGATATCTGGCCTATTTGTCTAGAAATCAGATAAGAAAGAAAATATTTTCTAAGGTGATCTCTAGAAAATCTCATAAATTCTTTTTTATTTTTATTAGTGAACATTTACAGTTTGTGATATTATTGGTTATTTATTTATTTTTCTTCAAGTTCTTATTTAATTTTCTTTTAATCAAATATTTTAAAATATATCTTTCACTTTGACAAAACTGAAATTTTCAAATTTTCTTTTTGTGCAACTACAGGAATAATAATAGTATTTTGCAATATATATTTTATATAATTAATCTCTGAACTATAAATACTTAATCAATATCTTGAATGAAATTTGTTTATAAGAAAATAATATTAATTCATATAATATATATATATATTTAGTCCTACTTAATCTTGAATCATAATATGAATAATTAAAGATAGACTAGTCAAAGTACTACAATTATTACCATTAACAAAATTATACATTATTGATATACTTTATTATTTTGATGTATTTTATAATCATACCTCTTTTTACCTAATGCATAAATATATATTGCCTCCACTAACATGATTTTCTAGATAGGCGCTGATTTAACCTAAGTTATGAAAACTATTAATATAAAGATGACTCTAATGTAAATGTAATGAAATTTATTTAGTAAATTTGGAGTTTTTTTTTTCACTAAGTATGAAACAAAAACATTGCTTGAAAAAAATGAGTTCCTCTTTTGGTATTCTTCAGCCTTTCCTCACCATCTATTTAGGTTTAAACACCTCTTTTAATTGCTTGTAAAAAATGAGTTCCCCTTTTGGTATTCTTGAGCCTTTCCTCACCATCTATTTAGGTTTGAGCACCTCTTTTAATTGCTTGTAAAAAATGAGTTCCTCTTTTAGTATTCTTCAACCTTTCCTCACCATCTATTTAGGTTTGATCACCCCTTTTAATTGAAGTATTGGATAATCTGTATTGGACATATCTAAATTGATGCAAACCTCATTCTTTCAATTTATATCCAATAGTTATTAGACCTGCTTTGTTACCACTGTACTTATTTCTTATTAGGTCATTACTAAAATGACCACACATATCTATATAAACATTATTATTTCTACCACACAGAAATTCCTAAAAGCATCAATTAAAAGACAACTACACAATCTAACAGCATAACTAGACAACTTTTAACTCCTTAAGCCAGAGGACAAGGATTTGGTCTCCCTTCAGTAATTGCCTTTTCAGAGAGAATAGAACCAACCATTCCTCCATTTGAGCTACAACATTGTAGTGAGAAAAATGGAATTAGAATTTCTATTTTCATCTAGCTAATGGAAGGGACTCTCTCTTCACTCAACTCTTTGTATTCCAATGGTAACTAGACTCCAGGCTCAATTCTCCCAAGACAATGGCCAAGAAATGGGTACTAGCTAAGGAGTCAGGGCTCCCAACATCAAAATTTGGCTCCTGACAATTATCACCGTAAACAGACTTATGACGCATTGTAGTTCGCCATAAGTTGCCCTTCTCACAACAAAAATACCAAAGCCATTTATCTAGCAATGCCTTGTTCATAAGAACCACCCTCCCTCCTTCTTAACCTCGCTATAAGAAAGCAAATGATACTTGCTCTTGTCAGAAGTTTCTAACTGTAGAAATCTCACGAATACCCTGCCAAGAGACATTAAAATATTTCGAACAAAGAAAAGAAATATATCGGGATTGCATATCCAATAGATAAATAGTAGCTTTTACCTTAGACATTCAATACTCAGTAAACATGTGATTTTCTTGAAGTAGACGTTCCTCCACCCATAAATGGGCCTTTACTAATCATCTAAGCGGTGCCTCACATTGTTCCCTGCTCACGTGACGAGCCTGTTACCTCTCTGGGTCTTTTAAGGTGACAATGTAACTCCTGGATTTTGTCACGATCTCGATCTTATAGGCAAGGATCCTCACTACGACAAGCCTGCCCCTTTTGTCTATTCTTGCAAAGGAGATAACCTAGTTAGTGTTTTCTGATGAGCCCTTCAACGTTATTCCTCAGTCGGTAACATTCGTTATTAGTATGATTATGTTCCTATGAAAGTGACAACATTTCTTAATATCTCATCGACCGATATGTCCCTTCATTTTGGTGGTGGGGCCAACAGTTTTTGGTCCTAAATTTCTAAAAGTACTAACAATAGTAACAACAGTTAATATCTCATCAACCTTTTTGACTTCAATTACGAAAACTTGGTTTTGGAAAGGAACTTCAAGTCTTTTTGTGCCCCGAACTGTAGAGTGTTTTTTTAGGCTCCTTCTTAGAGTGATCACAAGTCGCCCAAGATCTACTTATCTCATTGTGGGCTCGATTGGCCTCCTCCACATGCATAAACCCCTTGACCTTTGTCATGAGTTTGGCAAAGTCTTGCAGTGTTGTCTAGTCTAAGGAAAAAGTGAGCTTAAACCTATGTAAAGCTCTTATACCAATTTTGAGTTAAGGTTCTCCATATCCAACATTATTATGTTGAAAAGAACCACAAACTTTAACAGGGCTCATTTAGTCTCTATCTGGATGGATGAGAGCCAAAGAATGTTTTTTGCACCTCTTACTAGTGATGAATCTGTTAGGTATCCCTCCTATGTGGAGGGAACCTTTGAAAAGAAAAAAAAAATAGAGAGGTTGACTTAATGAGGTATTAAGATGAGATGTTGAGAGAGTGAGAGAGAGGAGAAGGCTGCCGATGGTCGAAAGAAAGAAAAAAAAGAGAAAAGTGAGAGAGGCTGTCGACCGAAGGAGAGAAAAGAAAAAAAAGAGAAAAACGAAGGTGGAGAAAAATCTAAAGGAAGAGGTGAAAACTATAGGCGGAATGTTCTTTGATCTTACGTTCGAAAGGATATCAGTGTCCGATCAGCTTGAAACTTGGATGGTTGATAGAGGGCATTTGGTTCTTATTTCTGAACGGTGGAGATTGGGTTTCGAGCACTATAAGTCCTACTCCTCTTCAGTTTTCGTACGTCTATTTTCTGGGCAATGTTTTGTGTACAGAATTGGTTAACCATGTAATTGGAAGATTGTTTGTGGTCCGATCGAGTTGATTTTTGGTCAGTAGTTGGAGGACACACGGATCTTCTTTGTGGATGGTTGGATTGAGTTTCTGTGAACTGCAAGGGCAGGTATTCCATTCGAACAAAAGCCTCTCAATTCTGGTAACTCTCTGCTCTCTCATCTGTGGCAGAATTGGTAAACTGTATGATTGATTATTGACCCGTGGTCTAATTAAGCTGAAATTTGGACAGCTGGTAGGGGACATCTGGGGGTTCATCTTGAACGGTTGGATTACTGCCTTGAGGTCTGGTTGTTGAGTTATTATTGATAGAAAATTTCTTTCATGTTGGTTAACTCATTTGGCCTCTCACTTTGGTTCAAATTGAGTTTGTTCAATTTGGTTAATGTAATTGAGGTTGTGTACCTCTGTTGTATTCACTTATTGATTATAGTGAAGTTGATTTCTATACCAGTGTGTCCCGTGGTTTTTCCTCTTTGCTTTCAAGGGGTTTTCCACGTAAAAAATCGGTGTGTTCTGTGTAATTGTTTAAGTTGCCTTATTTGTTATTTAGTTAACTTCTCACAGATTCAAACAAGTGGGAGAGGTCTCTTGGGCAATTTGTATTCCGCTGCTCCTCTCCCTACAAAGTGGTATCAGAGCCTGGTTACCTGGTTGGTTTATTTGGCTTGTTTGAATGATGGAGTTAAATGTGAATAAAATGGTCTGTTTGAATGGCACGAATTATCATATATGGAGGAGTAAAATGAAGGATCTCCTATTTGTGAAGAAATTGCATTTGCCAATATTTGCTACTATGAAACCTGAGTCTAAAACTGATGAAGAATGGGAATTTGAGCATGAACAGGTTTGTGGTTTTATACGACAATTTGTTAATGATAATGTTTATAATCACATTTGCAATGAGACACACGCACGAACTTTGTGGAGCAAGCTTAAGACTTTGTATGCTTCAAAGTCTAGTAATAACAAGTTATTCTTGTTAAAGAAAATGATGTAGTTGAGATATAATGAAGGGAGTTTAATTGTTGATCACTTATATGAGTTTTAGGGTCTCATTGATCAACTATCAGGCATGGGCATTAAGTTTGATGGCGAAGTTCTCGGGTTATGGTTACTTGCTACCTTACCTGATTCTTGGGAGACTTTTTGAATGTCTCTCGCTAATTCTGCCTCCAGTGGTGTTTTGTCAATGGAACTTGTAAAGGGTGGTGTGTTGAATAAGGAGATGAGAAGGAAATCTCAGGGTTCATCATCATCTAAATCAGAGGTTTTATTTTCTGAAAATAGGGGGAGAAGTCAAGAAAAAGGAAGTTGTAAAAATGGTAGAAGTAAGAGCTGAAGCAAGTCACGATCTAAGTACAAGAATGTCCAGTGTCATTATTGCAGGAAGATGGGTCACATTCAGAAAAAGTGTTACAAGTGGAAGAGAGAAAATAAAGATGACAGTGATAAGCACGAGAAAAAGAATGTGAGTAATGATCGTGTTGCTACTGCATCAACTTCTGGTACTGGTGACCTTATTGTTATTTCTGATGAAATGGTGATTAACCTGACATCTCATGAGACTGATTGGGTCATAGATAGTGGTGCTTCTCTTCATGTTACGTCACGTAAGGAATTCTTCTCTACATATACACCTGAAAATCATGGGGTGTTAAAGATGGGTAATAATGGCTTAGCAGAAGTCATTGGTATTGGTGATGTTTGCTTAAAGACTTGCAATGGAGCTTAGCTGACATTAAGGGATATTAGACATGTCCTTGATATCCGTTTGAATTTGATTTCAATGGGAAAGTTAGATGATGAAGGTTTTTGCAGTACCTTCAATGATGGCCAGTGGAAGCTTACCAAAGGTTCCTTAATTGTGGCACGAGGTAGGAAATGCTTCAGTTTATATTTTATGCAAGCTTCTATTATTAAAGATGCTGTAAATGTTGTGGAGAATGAGAATTTGATTGATTTATGGCATAAACAACTTGGCCATTAGAGTGAAAAGGGAATGAATTGTTTGACAAGGAAAAACTAGCTTTTAGGCATGAAGAGTGTAGCTTAAAAGAAGTTTTCTCATTGTTTGGCTGGAAAACAGAACAAAGTCACATTTAAGAGTCACTCGCCTTTAAGGAAATCAGAGTTACTTGAATTGGTGCATTCTGATATATGTGGTCCTTTGAAGGTATGCTCACTTAGTGGTGCTCTTTATTTTGTGACTTTTATTGATGATAACTTAAGGAAGCTTTGGGTTTATGCGTTGAAGACTAAAGATCAAGTCTTTGATGCATTTAAACAATTTCATGTCTTTGTTGAGAGACAGACTGGTAAGAAACTGAAATGTATCCGCACTGACAATAGGGGTGAGTATAGTGGTCCATTTGATGAATATTGCAGAAAGTATAGGATCAGATATCAAAGGACACCTCCCAAGATACCACAGTTAAATGGTTTAGCAGAAAAGATGAATAGAACGTTGATTGAGAGGGTTAGATGTCTTCTCTCAAATGCAAAGCTGCCTAGATCCTTTTGGGGTGAAGCCTTGAATACAGTGACACATGTAATTAATCTGTCTCCTAGTGTTCCGTTACAAGGTGATGTTCCGAACAAAGTTTGGTTTGGTAAGGAAGTCTCTTATGACCATTTACGAGTCTTTGGCTGTAAGGCTTTTGTTCATATCCTTAAAGATGAAAAAGGGAAGTTAGATGTGAAGACTCGGTAGTATATCTTTCTTGGTTATGGTGAAGATGACTTCGGGTACCGTTTATATGATCCGATTGAGAAAAAGCTTGTAAGGAGTAGAGATGTTGTGTTCGTTGAGGATCAAAACATTGAACACATCGAGAAGTCAACTCCTCAGGTTAATGATAATCTTGCTGACATTGTTCCATTTCCTCAGACTCCTCTAAGTGATCCTGATGTTTATGGTGATATTCAAGAACATGATAAGAATGTTCAACAGGATCATGATATACAGGGTGCAGGTGATATTGATGCTCCAATAGAAGATCATCCGCACATACCTTCATCTCCATTTCAGCCACAAAAGTCCAATAGAATTCTAGTGCCTTCTACTCGGTACTCTCCTGATGAGTTTGTGATGTTAACTGATGGAGGAGAACCTGAGTGCTATATAGAAGCAGTTGAAAGTGAGCACAAGCAGCACTGGATCGATGCTATGACAGATGAGATGAAATCCTTATATGATAACTCTGCTTATGAGTTGGTAAAATTACCTAAAAGTAAGTGGGCTTTGAAAAATCAGTGGATTTACAAAATAAAACAAGAAGAAAATACTTCACATCCACGATATAAAGCCAGATTGGTTGTCAAAGGATTCAGCCAGAAACAAGGCGTTGACTTTGAAGAGATCTTCTCATCGGTGGTGAAAATGTCTTCCATTCAAGTTATGTTGAGTTTGGCTGTTAGCCATGACTTAGAGATTGAGCAGATGGATGTGAAAACAGCTTTCCTCCATGGTGACTTGGAAGAAGAAATTTATATGGAATAACCACAGGGATTTGAGGTTGAAGGAAAAGAGGATTATGTGTGCAAGTTGAAGAAAAGCTTGTATGACATGAAACAAACTCCGAGACAATGGTATAAGAAGTTTGAGTCTGTTATGGGGGAGCAAGGCTATAAAAAGACTACTTCTGATCATTGTGTTTTTGTTTAGAGATTTACTGATGATGATTTTATCATTTTACTACTTTATGTTGACGATATGCTTATTATTGGTCGTAATGCTTCTAGAATTAACAAGTTGAAGTAAGAGTTGAGCAAGTCCTTTGCCATGAAGGACTTGGGACCAGCAAAGAAGATCCTTGACATATCAATCACTCGGGATAGGAAAAAGAAAAGGTTGTACCTGTCTCAGAAGCAGTACATTGAAAAGGTACTTCAGAGGTTTAACATGGATAAGGCTAAAGTGGTAGGTACTCTTCTTGCTACTCACTTTAAATTATCCATTAACCAATGTCCTTCCACAGAAAAAGAGAAGGAAAAGATGCAAAGAGTTCAATTTGCATCAGCCGTGGGTAGTTTGATGTACGCAACGATATGCACGAGACCTGATATACCTCATGCAGTTGGCACAGTTAGTCGGTTCCTTTCAAATCTCGGTAAAAAGCATTGGGATGCAGTAAAGTGGATAATGAGATATTTACGAGGTTCTACTAACGTCAAACTTTGTTTTGGGAGTGATGAGCCTATTCTTATTGGATTCACTTATTCAGACATGGCTGGTAATATTGACTCCAGAAAGTCTACTTCAGGCTATGTGATTACTCTTGCAGGGGAGCAATGAGTTGGCAATCTCGATTGCAGAAGTGTGTTGCATTGTCTACTACAGAGGCAGAGTTTATTGCAATAACTGAAGTGTCTAAAGAGTTGCTTTGGATGAAAAGGTTTATGAAGGAACTTGGTTTTCAACAATCAAATTATGTGTTGTATTGTGATAGCCAGAGTGTCATCCATCTTGGTAAGAATCTGGCTTTTCATGCTAGATCAAAGCATATTGATGTGCGGTATCATTGGATACACGATGCTATTGATTCTAAACAATTAGCACTTGAAAAGATTCATACAGATGACAATGCTGCTGATATGTTAACAAAGGTATTGCCAAGAAGAAAGTTTGAATTGTGTTGTTCGTTGGCTGGGATGGTCAACACCTCCACTTGGCTGGGATGGTCAACACCTCCACGTAGTCGGGAGGGGGAGAATTGTTAGGTATCGCTCCTATGTGGAGGGAACCTTTGAAAAGAAAAAAAAAACAGAGAGGTTGACTTAATGAGGTATAAATACCTCATTAAGATTAGGTTTTGTTAAGATGAGATGTTGAGAGAGTGAAAGAAAGGAGGAGGCTGCCAACGGTCGAAAGAAAGAAAAAAAAGAGAAAAGTGAGAGAGGCTGTCCGGCCGAAGGAGAGAAAAGAAAAATGGAGGAAAATCTAAAGAAAGAGGTGAAAACTATAGGCGGAGTGTTCTTTGATCTTACGTTTCGAAAGGATATCGGTGTCCAATCAGCTTGAAACTTGGATGGTTGATAGAGGGTGTTTGGTTCTTATTTCTGAACGGTGGAGATTGGGTTTCGAGCACTGTAAGTCCTACTTCTCTTCAGTTTTCGTACGTCTATTTTCTGGGCAATGTTTTGTGTACAGAATTGGTTAACCGTGTAATTGAAAGATTGTTTGTGGTCCGATCGAGCTGATTTTTGGTCAGTAGTTGGAGGACACATAGATCTTCTTTGTGGATGGTTGGATTGAGTTTCTGTGAACTGCAAGGGCAGGTATTCCATTCGAACAGAAGCCTCTCAATTCTGGTAACTCTCTACTCTCTCATCTGTGGCAGAATTGGTAAACTGTATGATTGATTATTTACCCGTGGTCTAATTAAGCTGAAATTTGGACAGCTAGTAGGGGACATCTGAAGGTTCATCTTGAACGGTTGGATTATTGCCTTGAGGTCTAGTTGTTGAGTTATTATTGATAGAAAGTGTCTTTCGTGTTGGTTAACTCATTTGGCCTCTCACTTTGGTTCAAATTGAGTTTGTTCAATTTGGTTAATGTAATTGAGGTTGTGTACCTCTGTTGTATTCACTTATTGATTATAGTGAAGTTGATTTCTGGACCGGTATGTCCCGTGGTTTTTCCTCTTTGTTTTGAAGGGGTTTTCCACGTAAAAAATCAGTGTGTTCTGTGTGATTGTTTAAGTTGCCTTATTTGTTATTCAGTTAACTTCTCACAGATTCAAACAAGTGGGAGAGGTCTCTTGGGCAATTTGTATTCCGCTGCTCCTCTCCCTACAGAATCTTACCATGAACAAGTTTCTAACTATTTGAAATTATAAATAAGATGAGCTTGGAGCTCAAAGTACCAGTGTTGGGCCGTATCCCTGAGAGTAATGGAAAAAGGCTTTGTACTTGATTGCCTTTAAGGCTATTTAGAGCAACACAATAGTTCAAAATTGACATTAATGCTCTATTGGATCCTTAGTTTAACCACAAGTGTCTAACACGGGGAATTTGAACTTATATTGATTTGGAGCATTTCGAATCTCCTTGGAAAGACGGAGCTCAAGTCCTTTTTATTATTCTTTAATAGTTGCATGTTTTGAATTCTTTAAAGTCACTATTTGATCCTATATGTGTTTTAGTTACTGAGCCAATTGGTCATTCCCTTACTCAAGCAAAGTAGACATTTTAGCCTTAACTTTTGCTTGAGGGACTTCCTACTGGGCTTGCTCTGCAATTTTCTTGTGCTGTAGGACAATCCTTTTCGTTGTAGGAAACACAATGAAATTTGCTGTGAAGGCCTCTATCTAGTTCTCAAATGAAGCAATTTGTGCAATTGTCACCATTTTGGGTATTTGACTATAGTGGTTGCATTCATCCCAACTCTAAGCATTACAATAATCATGGTGGGAGTGAACGAGAAGGAAGAATTGGCATTATGACTTGGAGGTGAGGGCACTGTATTGAATGCATGCTATGTAGGTGAAGGTAAAAGAAATACAGGGAGCTTAGGTTGCTCCAATGGTTTCATTGGCTCTATGTAAAAGCAAGTTGGAGGTGTCTCTAGTATTAGCACTCCAATACTTAAATCAATTGCTCATAAAATGTATATGTTAGAAAGAAGGTTTAATGAAGTTAAACTATCATTACCCTATGCATAGAACCAGTGGACCTTTCTAATATTAACCTTAGCTAGTGAGTTTTAAATGTTAATGTGATAATTAACTAGACATGAGAAGTGTTGTTCACTCAAGGTGGTTAATCTAAGCTCCAGTCCAAGCTTTAGGTTAAGCTCGAGATCAATAACATACTCAAACTTTGGGAGTTACTCCCAAAGTTTATAATTGTTAATGGGCCTTCACGTAGGGGGAGTTGGACTGACTTCCTATT
>JAGSHU010000236.1:0-10919 GCA_021533255.1 Ceriops tagal | reverse complement strand
TCTTCTTATTTCTTTATAATTTTTTTTTGTTTTAAAAATTGGTTTTTGTTGTGAGATGCTATGACAAAAAATCAATCATCCTTTTCTTTTCTTTCCAAGAAACAATCAATCATTTTTAATTTGATTGGTCATGAAAAACAAAGATTCAAATCAAGCCTTCTTAAAATGTTTATAAAATGTAAGTTTTAGTTTTGCTGTCTCCAAAAAAATTAAATACATATTTATTTGCTCTCCAATTTAGTCAAATTTTCAAATGTAGATTTTAGAAAAATTATTGTCATAAGCAATAGTTTAAGATGTGTTTGATATAATAACATATAAATAGGCTAGTGTGATCTTATTATATATAATAAGCTAGTCTAATCCTATCAGGATATGACAAGTAAAATAAAGCTTGGGGAAGATATATATAGTATTTTATAGATATTTCAATGAAATATAATGTAATGATTTCTTCAACAAATAATTCATTTTTTTCTTCTTCATTTTGGTTATCTTTTATATCTAACTTAACTATTCAACCCAATCAAATTACGAAAATTATAGATATAATAGGGGTTTTCGTGTAAAAGTAATGAGAACTACTTTGTAAGTTTGGAATATTTTTTTCCCAATTACAAAACTAAAAACATTACCCATAAAAATTAGTTGTAACATATAAGATATAGCTTTTTATAGCAATTAAGAAAGAAATTATTTTCTTAGATAATTCCTAAAAAATTTTACAAATCCTTTTATATTTTGATTGGTGGACATGTATACTTTTATGTTATTATTGTTATTTGTTTTTTTTTTCAAATTTTTATTTAATTTTCTTTTAAGCAAATTTTTTAACTAAAAATTATCAGGTCAACCTAGGTATTCTTCTCTCCTTCCTCTTGTCATCTACCCTAGTTTGACCACTCCTTTTAATTGAAGCACTTGCTAGCCTAATTGGACATGTCTACACTAATGCAAATGCCATTCTTTCAATTTACCTTCAATGGGTGCTATACTATGTTATAGATATACTTATTTTTTATTTGGTCATTACAAAAGTGACCACATATATTCATCTAAATATTCTCATTTCTACCACATTCATTTTTTTAATTTTTGGGCATTTAAATAATTGTGAATAAGAGTAAGAAATTTTCAACTACTAAGTTGCCCTCAAACATTACATCTGATACAAAGTTTTGAAAATTTTTCCTTTTTAACAAGGTATAATGTATTTTGATTGACTTTTGAAGTGAAATGTAATGAAAAGATCTCATTAACAAATAATACTCTATGATGCCATTTAGGTTCTCTTGAAAGCTATTTAACCCAACCATATCATGCAAGTTATTGACATAAAGAGGACTTTCGTATACATATAATGGAGTCTATTGTAAATTTGGAATATTTTTTTCTCCAATTACAAAACTAAAATGCTGCTTCTAAAAATGAATTGGAGGTGAGTGGCTGGCATCCCATTGATGTTCATATTCTAACGGAGACTTGGGATTTTTCATGGCAATTGCCTTCTTTTTCTTCTTTTTCTTCTTTTTCTATTTTTTATTTATCTTTTGAGGCCGGTAATCGCTTTCGTTTTATTTTCTTCTTCTTCTTCTTTTTTCTCCCTAATGCCCGTTTTCTTCTAACAAGGAATATTGAACAAAGACACAAATTATGACCTTATGTTTTACTATGTATGATGACTATGCACATCAAATCATGGAATTTTTTTTCTCTTTTTTTGTTTCTTTGTAATATTTAGAAAAAGGGTTTTTGTTGTAAGATGCTATACAGCAATCAATCATCCTTTTTCTTTTTCGTTTCCCAGAGAAACAATCAATCGTCTTTAATTTGATTGGTCATTTGAAACAAGATTCAAATCAAGACTCCTTAAAATACTTATAAAATGTGAGTTTTAGTTCTACATGGGCCCAAAAAATTAAATACAAGTTTATTTTACTTTCCAAAGGAAGATATATAAATAGCATTTTATAAAATTTTTGAGTGAAATATAATGCAATGATTTCTTTAACAAATAATTAATGTTTGTCTTTTCTCCATTTTGGTTCTCTTTCATATTTGACTTAGCTATTTAACCTAACCAAATTATAAAAACTATAGATACCATAGGAACTTTCATGTAAATGTAATGGGACCTATTTTGTAAATTTAGAATAGTTTTTCCACCCATTACAATCGAAAACATTGCTTTTAAAAATGAGTCGTAAGAAAGAAACAACCTCTTATAGATATTAATATTTTATTAATGCAACAATGTGCCACTAATCCACTGATTTTCCTATTTTGAGTTCAAAGAAGATGACCTTGACTTTCACCATTGCACACACTATAATTAAATGATCATTTTCAGAACTTGATGCATTAGTCTTGTGTTTATCTATGAATGTCTTAACATGAAGTTTAGAGTCATGAAATTTCTGTCTTGTATTTCTTGTACTCATTCTCTCAAAAATATTATATATGTACTTTTAAATTATAGAAAATTTTTTTTTATTTTTTTATTTCAATTAAATTTTATTTTCTAAATTTTATTTATATTTAACATTAAATTGACTTAACTTATCTAAAAATTGAGTTAAATTAAAAAATTTCCTTCATTTTATACTATAAATATTGACACACATATGATGTAATTGATGTTGATTTTTTAATTAAAAATTTGGGTATTTCAAGAGTACATCAAAAACTTGAAAAGAAGTCGTTGAGGAGTAATCTCATAGAAAGTTCACTCATTTTCCGTCCTACATGACTTACAATGTCTCCGTTTTCCATAGACATGAACAAAATACACAAATTCAATGCTTCCAGCTCAAATTTCTAACTTTTACCATTTTTTTTTCCTTGCTAGGTAGCTAGTTATAAGACAAATTTATCCGGACATCAAATCAAATTAAGAAGGCTAACTTTTTATATGGTGGATGACCTTGACCTTCACCATTGTACCAACTACAATTAAATGATCATTTTCAAAACTAGATGCATTAGTCTTGTGTTTATCTATAAATATTTTGCAGTTAAGTTTAGAGTTAAGATATCTCAATGTTATATTTTTTATACATTAACTCAATTTACCTAAAAATTGAGCAAAATTCAACATTTTCCTCCATTCTATATTGTAATTTTTGATATAAGGATGATGTAATTGATGTTCATTTTTTAACAAAAGACTTGAGTTCTCCAAAGGTGCATCCAAGACTTGAAAAGAAGAAATTGAGGAGTAACTTCGTAAAAATTTTACTTATTGACCTGCATGACTTACAAGGTTTCTATCTTATACAATGACGTAGTAACAGAATAGAAAAGATCGAATGAGAAGCTAACAAAGCATCACACTGAAAGTTGTGAATAGACTCACAGGGTATATGACAAGAAAGCCAAATGTGGGAGAGTATAGTAGCATCCATTAATGTTTATCAATGTCATTGCCGGCCTTCATAGGGTAATGAAGTCTTCCTAAAGATGGACAATTCAGAATGGAACTGGAAGTATAAAAAGCAGAAAGCTTGATTGAAACATATGGGGGCACTGTTCGGAAGTAGATTCCTTAGCACAAATCTTGCATTTTCTCCATACTCATGGCAATTAATTTTTTTTTTCTTTTTTAGGCCGGCACTTGCTTTCTTTTTATTTTCTTCTTCCTCTTCCTTTTTTCCTAACACCCATTTGCTTTTAGTAAGGATGATTGAATCAAGTTACAAATTATAACCTTATGTTTTACTGCATATGACAACCGTGTACATGACATTGCGAGAAAAATATATATATTTTTTTTCTCTTATTTCTTTATAATTTGTTTTGTTTTAAAAATTGGTTTTTGTTGTGAGGTGCTATGACACAAAAAATCAATCATCCTTTTCTTTTCTCCAAGAAACAATCAATCATTTTTAATTTGATTGGTCATGAAAAACAAGATTCAAATCAAACCTCCTTAAAATGGTTATAAACTGTGAGTTTTAGTTCTACTTGTGTCCAAAATAGTTAAATAAATTTTTATTTGCTCTCCAATCTGGTCAAAGTTTCAAATATAGATTTTAGGGAAATTTAGAATATTTGCAGTAGTTTAAGGTGTGTTTGATGTATGATCACAATATGATAACATATAAATAGGCTAATTTGATCACATCATGATATGATAAATGAAATAAAGGTTTAGGAAGATATATATAGCATTTTATAGACTTTTCAAATGAAATATAATGCAATGATTTCTACAACAAATAATTCATTTATTTTCTCCATTTTTGTTCTTTTTTATATCTAACTTAGCTATTTAACCTAACCAAATGAAAAAAACTATATATATAAAGGGGGGCTTCTATGTAAATGTGATGGAACCTACTTTTTAAATTTAGAATATTTTGTTACCAATTATAAAACTAAAACATTGCCAGTAAAAATGAATTATAACTTGTGAAATGAAACTTTTAATAGCAATTAAAAAAGAAATTATTTTCTTAAATGATTCCTAATAAATGTCTCAAATTCATTTTTTATTCTTATTGGTGAACATACATACTTTTGTGTTTCTTTTTTCTTCAAATTCCTTTTTAACTTTCTTTTAAGTAAATATTTTAACTAAAGATTATTAGGTCTTTCCTTCCTCTTGTCATTTACTATAATTTGATCACTCCTTTTAATTGAATCATTTGTTGGTCTATGTTGGATATATCTAAATTGATGCAAATGCTTTTCTTTTAATTTATCTTCAATAGGTGCTATACTAACTTTGTTATGGATATATTTATTTCTTATTTGGTCAGTACTAATGTGACCACTTATATCTATCTAAATATTCTTATTACACTTATTTTTTGGGCATTTTAATAATTGTAAATAAAAGTAAGAAATTTTCAACTATTGAGCATGTGATACGAAGTTTAAGAAAATTCTCCTTTTCAACGGGGTATAATGTATTTTGATAGGCTTTTGAAGTGGAATGCAATGTAAAGATCTTTTTAGCAAATAATATTTTATTAGGTCATCGGGTTCTTTTGAAAGCTATGTAATCTAACCAAATCATGAAAGCTATTCATATGAAGAGTGCTTTCATATAAATATAATGCAGTCTATTTTGTAAATTTAAAATATTTTTTCTCTAATTATAAAACTAAAACTGTTTATACAAATGAATTGAGGGTGGGTGGCTGGCTGGCACCCCATTGATGTTGATATTCTAACGGAGACTCGGGTTTTTCATGGCAAGTGTCTTCTTCTTGTTTTTTCTCCCTGACGCCCGCATACTTCTAACAAGGAAGATTGAACAAAGACACGAATTATAACCTTATGTTTTACTATGTATGACAAACATGCACATGACATCATGGAAAAAATACATTTTTTTACTTATTTATAATTTTAAAAATAATTGGTTTTCGTTTTGAGATGCTGTACAAAAATCAATCATTTTATTATTATTATTTTTCTTTCCAAAGAGGCAATCAATCAATGTTAATTTGATTGGTCATAAGAAACAAGATTTAAATCAAGCATCCTTAAAATGCTTATAAAATGTGAGTTTTAGTTCTACATGTGCCCAAAAAAATATTAAATACATGTTCATTTTATCTTCCAAAGGGAGATATATATAGCATTTTATAGGCTTTTTGAGTGAAATATAATGCAATGATTTCTTTAACAAATAATTCTTTTTTTTTTTTCTCATTTTGGTTCTCTTTTATATTTGACTTAGCTATTCAACCTTACCAAACTATGAAAACTATAGATATAAAGGGGGCTTTCATATAAATGTAATGGGACCTACTTTATAAATTTGGAACATTTTTCACCAATTACAAAATTAAAACATTGCCTATCAAAATGAATTGTACCTTATGATATGCAACTTGTTAAAGTGATTCATTTCTTAGATGATAAGAAAGAAATTCTTTTCTTAGATAATCCCTAGAAAATCTCATAAATCCTTTTTTTATTCTTATTAATGGACAAATATAGTTTTGTTTTATTATTTTTTTTATTTATTTTTCTTCAAGTTTTTTTTTAGTTTTCTTTTAATCAAATATTTTAACTAAAGATTATCAAATCAACCTAGGTATTCTTCTCCCCCTCCTCGTGCCATCTACTCAAGTTTGATCACTCATTTTAGTTGAAGCATCTGCTAGTCTACATTGGACATTTCTAAGCTGATGCAAACACCATTCTTTCAATTTATTTCCAATGGATGTTATACTAACTTTGTTATGGGCATACATATTTCTTATTTTGTCATTACTAAAGTGACCACATATATGTATCTAAATATTCTCATTTCTACCGCACTTATTGTTTTTTTCTTGAAAAAATTGGATATACAAATAACTTTGAATAGTATATAGTTCAACTTCATGTATTAATGTCATATAATTTTTACACAATTTGTTTAATAAATATATACCTCTTTTTGTAGATGATATGTTTCTTACATTCTAGGTATTATATTTTTCCACAATACATAATCTAATGCAAATAGTAAATAAATAAATAAATCTTGTCAAAATAATGTAGTAGTCTAGAAAACCCAATGAAATACCATGATTATCATTGCAAGCAATGCTTAGAAATGTGATGGTAGAACAAATTGAGATATAAAAATAGGACTAATTTTCAAGCCTTAGTAAATTGAATTGAAAAAACTAATATATTATTATTACAAATAACCACAACGTAACATGTAAGAAAATGAAATGTGAAGGAAGAAAAATTGGAAACATCAACTCACCATATATAAACCGACAACAATGATAAAGTCTAAATATCTCTTCACTAAAATTTTTCTTTGGAATTAACTTGTAACATAAATCCAACAAAATATATGATTTTATATTGAAAAATTGTAATAGATGTGAACATATGAAAAAAAGTAATAATAAATTTGAAATTCACATATCTATATGCATAAAATGTCTTGCCAAATCAGTTAATGGTGTAGAAGTAGCTACATGATCTTTTTGGATTTTTTTCTTGTGCCTGTGAAAGAGACATAGTGCAAAGAGGAAAGGAATGATCTTCAAAAACAAAAGAGCACAGAAGGAGTAGATGAATATATGAAGGGAGTGAAGCAATCCAAAAGTTTTTTAAGTATGAAAGATTAATAATTTTATTAGAACACTTAAATGCGGTCATCAAATCCATAACTAATAGGAAGAGTCATTAATATGAAAATCATATGGCGATGAACCATTTTATACTCAAAATGAATTAGAGTGGAAGGAGAAGTATGCCGCTTGGCACACCAATATTATAACTATAATATATATATATATATATATATAAACTTAAAAGATTAATACGAGTTCATGATGCTTAGGACTTGTAATTATTAGCATCTGGACATTATTTGATGGTTAGCTTGGCTTGACAATATGTTTAATGGCAACAGCTAAATATTATTAATATTGATACTAACCAAGCAGCTCCTCAAGAAAAGCTTATGACAACAGCCACTAATAAATATGTTAATAATCATAAATAAGAGTTAGAAATTTTCAATTGCTATTGTCTTTGATCATGGCATGTGGAATAAAGTTTTGGTAAATGTAATGCAATCGTCTCTTTAACAAATAATTCATTTTTTCTTTTGGCCATTTTGGTTCTCTTGTATCAAATGTAGCTATCTGACCTAATAAATAAAGGAAACTAGTGATAAAGAGTGCTTCCATGTCGATGTAATGAGGTTTATTCTATAAATTTGGAAAATATATTTTACCAATTACATAACAAAAACATTGCTTATAAAAAAAGAGTTGTAATTTGTGAGATGCAACTCCTTAAAACAATTAGGCATGTCCTCAGTTTGGTTTGGTTTGGTTGTGATTTTGGTTCCAAAGCTAAGAGGAATCATAACCAAATTGCTGGAGAATCAAATCCAGTTTGGTTAAGATTCCAGATCTAGTTTGTTTTAGTTCTTGTTTAATCCGGTTCAAAACCATCCGACTCAAGTTGGTTTAACCTGATTTAATCACTTGTTATCTCAAAATTTTGGAATATTTTAATTTTCTAGAGATGAAATTTATGTCAATTGTTATATTAAAGGTAATATTGACTATTGATTTGACTGTTTATTTTATTTTCTTGAAGGGACCACCAATTTAACCAATGGCTTAATTGGCGATTCTGATTTTGATTTGGAACGATTCATAGTTCGTAGAAGAGCATAACCTTAACTAGACTGCTCTTCTTCATGGTTACAGTTCAAACCAAAATCGTGATCATGTCTAATAACGAAATAAAGTTTTAGTGAAATATATATAGTATTTTATTAAATTTCAAAGTACAATATAATGCAATGATTTCTTTAACAATAATTTATTTATCTTTTTTTTCTCATTTTAGCTCACTTTTATATTTGACTTATCTATGTACTTAAATCAAATGATGAAAACTATAGGTATAAAATGATTTGTAAGAAAAACACAATCTCATTAATGTTTTATTGATGCAACAAAATTCCACCAAATCACTAATTTTCCTATTTTGTGTTAAAAAAATGACCTTGATCTTCATCATTGTCCTCAAATTAAATGATCATTTTCTAAGTTGATAATGTCTTACCATTAAGTTTAAAGTTATAATGTCTTGATCTTGTATTTATTATATTTATTAACTTTTTTTAGAATATATTATATATATAATTTTAAATTACATAAATTTATTTTTTTATTTTAATTAAATCTTATTTTTTTATTTTCACTTGCATGTAATATAAATTTAATTTGATTCATTAGAAAATTGATTCAAATTAAATAATTTTCTCTATTCTATAATGTAAATATTAACACCTAAATGATGTAATTGATATTTATCTTCTAATGAAAGACTTATGTTTTTCAAAATAAGCAATTGACATGTAATTCCTTAGAAATTTGCCTTTGTTTCCACAATGACATAGATGGAATAGACAACTTTAATTTGAATCTATATCAAATTTCTAAGTTCTGCCCCTATGTCTCTTGTTAATTAGTCACAAGTCAAGTCTTATCCAAATATTAAATTAAATAATCATTGTAGCCACTACAATTAAATGATTATTTTGAAAGTTGGATGCATTAATTTCATAATTATCTATGAATGTCTTACTGTAAGGTTCAGAGTTATGATATCTTAATTTTATATTTATTATATTTATTTTTTTAAAAGATATTATATACATAATTTTAAATTACTCAAATTTATCTTTTTAATTTAACTTAATCTCTTTTTATTGATATTTAATGTTAAGTTAACTTGATTCACTTAAAAACTCTATTAAATTTAAAAGTTCTCTTTATTTTAAATTGTAAATATTTACATATAGATGATGAAATTAATGTTTATTTTCTAATAAAAGAATTAAGGTTTTCAATGTGAGTCTATCAATATTTTTCTTGTTAGATAGTTATGAGATAAATCCAATCCAAACATATATGTTGGATCTTGTTTTTATCCCAAACTCAACTTGCACTTGTCTCGCATGTATACCTCATTTGAATTATTTCTACCTCATTGACGTCATTCTCTATAAACACATTAATTATTTACCAATTCTTCAAACTCTATAACATGACTCAATCTAGGTCTCTGCTTGATCATAAGAGTTGTTTATAGGGAAGATGACATGTGTCACTTCCCTTGTAACACTTTTTTCCTTCTATCTATGAATAGCAAGTTTTCTCCACTTTTTAGTATCTCCATGGCTTCCACACAGCGACCATGTATGCATAAATACTATCAACTAAGAATCTTTTTGATACAAAATAATATTGCAAGAATATTTGCATATAGTGCAAACCATAAAACTAGCTTAATAAAAGCCACTAAATATTATTGATATTTGGCGTGACATTTATAGCATGCAATTATTTTAGGCAATCAAGTTTACCCATGAGTTTACGATTAAATTTAGGGCCAAAAAACTGCAAACAACTAAGCTTGAAAACTCTACTTTTGGGGATGATCATGAATTCGTGTATGTAGCAAATTTGCCTCAATTGTCAAAGCTATCGAATTCAAATGCAAAAATATTCTTACATCCTAACAAAATGAAGTCCAACTCAATTATGATCTGTTGCCACCATTTATATGTTTCATGATTATTATTTGAGAAGTGATCTTCGAGTTCCAAATGATCATACATTTTTCTTGTGTTAAAACAGAAAAGAAAATATTAGTGGTTTAAGAGAATGCCCAGAATAGAAGCTAATTCTATTTTATGATATATGTTTTTACTCTTCCTAAATATGTTTGCAATCACATTTAGATAATTATTTTGGAATATTATTATTCATTATCATTCAGCAATCATTTCCTGATTTTAGTAATTTTATTTTTGGTTTCCACACAAAAGAGGTCCTAAGGATAGACTCTTATGAAAAGTAAAACGACGCACAAAAAATTATAAGTTATATACAATAAAAATAATAATAATTATTTTTATAAATTTCATATTCTTTGATAGTTATAGTATCAATTATACCTGACTGTCATAATAAACTAATATTACGTTCAAGTTTCGTCTTTGTCAACCCAACTCAATTTTAAATTCCTTTTGACACTTTTCTTACGTCGCCGCAAAAACGTGTTAGAGGCAAAATTGCAAGTGCGTACTGCCAGATTTTCCAGCAAGTTGTAGGTTCAAGACATGGGCAGAAAGAGTAAAGGAGGTCTAGACAAATCCCGTAGAAAATAGGTAAGAAAAGAACGTGGACATGCTTGTAATTTGTGTGCGACCATTTCCTTTTCCTTTTGTTTTTTTCGTTGGGTGAAATTATGAGAATTTGGTACATAAAAAACGTTACAAACATTAATTTATACATTGTATTATTATTATGTTTATTAATTACATATTTTTAATTCTTAATACATATTTACAGTTAAAAACGAGGCAACAAAAATATTTATTATCCTTGGTCATAATAATAAGGTGTCAACCTACCTCTCGGACATAT
>JAGSHU010000235.1:0-10981 GCA_021533255.1 Ceriops tagal | reverse complement strand
TCTGTGTAATAATGTTTTTATTTTTTTCCTTCTCTAAGTTTTTCTTTTTTGATCCTAAGGTTCTTCTTTCCCTAAAGTTAGCATATGACCTTGGCTTGCCCTGTGAGAGCAAGAATCCTTTTTCTTTTCCCTCCCTAATGATTGAAAAAAAGAAAAAAAAAAAAAAAGACTTTAGCCATGGAAGCTAGGTGGAAACTCTATAGACATAAATCAATGGTAAGAATTGAGTCTAAGTGAGTCAAGCTTTGAACAACGCGTTTTTTATTAGACAAATAAATTTATGATCTTTCACCAGAAAGAGACATTTTAAGGATAAATACAATTAATGGTTGCCCTGAGTTTAACGATTTGATGCCATTATAGTTATCTTGTACAGGATGTCATCGTATAACTTTGGTCACTTGTGTTTTTACTTTTGTTTTTCTCTTGCCCCCGACCTATAAGTGTATGCTATTAATCTCCAATTGCACATTTTAGGACAAATTTATGGAACCTTTGATGTGTGATAATTTAGGTATGATTTTATACAGTAAAGTCATAACCTTGTTGATGAGAACCATAAAGATGATGAGTGGAAGGCTTCAATGGTTGCAAGAAGTCTATTGCACGTTCCAGAAGGCCCAATAACACGAGTTAGAGCCAAAAAGATTAAAGATGTACTAAATGGGCTGATTCAGGACATTCAGGCCAACCCAGCTTCAAATGGGGCAAATTCAAGTTTGAAAAGGAGTCCAGCCCTAATTAATATAATTAGAATACTTAATAGGTTAGAATAAGTAATAGTATTTCTTCCTAAATAAGAGTTTATTATTTATGTTAGAATTTGTCCACAATTAGGAATTCCTCCAAAATAAGGATTTGTCCTAAGTAAGAATTTGTGCCTCTTTAGGATTGCTATCTTAGCCTATAAATAGGCTCCCCTTGTAAGCTCTGAAGGACAGATAATTTTGAGTAAAATAGAAAGCAAGGGTTTTTCCTCTTGGTTCTTTTAAGAACTAAGGAACTTATCAAGAGGTATTTCTTCTTGTGGCGTTCCAATTGACTTATCACTCTCAATTTCTTTTCTTTTCTGGAGTGTGGCGTCCATATCCTTCTTAAATACTCTAGGTTCGTGTTCCTTTGAAGTGTGGGTTTAAGGTTTGTGATATTAAACTCTGGTTTAGCTTTCCTGGTTGTTCTTTGATTCCTTATGTGTGTTGGGTCCCTAAGCCACGTCTTTTTGGGGATTTTCGCATCAGTTGGTATCAGAGCCTAGTTCTAAATTAGGTTGAATCCACTTACTCTTCAATTTTCTATCTTTTGATTTATTTATTGTTGTTTAGTTTGTTTATTATGTGCATTATCATTCAAATGCACAAATCTGTTTATTTGCAATCCTTCTCTCTTTACTTGTTTGTTTAAGCTCATAAACGTGCTAATTTCAATTTCAATTGGTATGTTTAAGTATTCTACTATTGTTTTGTGTTGAAAAAAGAAAAGCGAAAAAAAAAAGACGGAAAAAAAAATGACAGAAAAAAAAACGAAAAAAAAAACAACAAAAAAAAAAGGGAAGGAAGAAAACAAAAGAAAGAAAACATCAAAAAGTTAACAGTTTGGTCATATTGGCTACAATAATAATAAAGTTTTCTTGCTTAACTCCAATTCTACCATCTGTTTTCCTATTTTGTTACTCAAGTTGTCCTTTAGGTTATATTACCCCTATCTTGATTCTTGTGAATTTAGTTCATTAAATCCGTTTGTGTTGACATCCTTTTTTCTCTTGATTATTTGTTCTTCAATTTGTTCAATTCTACGCCATTTAGCTTATTCTGTTCAAAATCAATACCCTTGATTTACGTTGTTTAGTTCTTTATAAAGCTGAAAGGGAAAATTTGAGTGGTAAAAGGTAAGAGTGAAAGTTCATATAAAGAAAAAAACCATAAAGAGTGTAAACACGAGGGAGTGTGACATAATCTTTTGAGTGACACACATGAGGGAGTGTTCTGTGAGGTATCCCATTTGTTTTGTGCAGAAATAAGACTATGACGTCCAAAGACAAAGGTGTAGCTCAAGAGGGAGCTGGTGATGTTTCCTTCATGATCAAAGCTATGCAACAACAATTTGAGCGCATGAATACCATATTTGATGATATGAGGGAGAGGATGGAGGAGCAAGCTAATACAATAGCAGAGTTGCAAAGGAGACATAGGGAATATGAGGCTTCCAAAGCAAGAAGGTAGTTGACACGTGCCTATGACCATGAAGATGATGTAGAAGATGATAAAGTTGACGATCAAACTACGATGGTTAGAACTGGTAACAATAGAAGGGATCAAAGAGAATTTAGGAGGTAAGGCACCTACGACCATAATTTGGGTAGTATTAAAATGACAATTCCTTCATTCCAAGGTAACAATGATCCTGATGCATACCTAGAATGGGAAAAGAAGGTTGAATTGGTTTTTGATTGCCACAACTATTCTGAGGAGAAAAAGGTAAAGCTTGCTACAGTTGAATTTACTGATTATGCTATTATTTGGTGGGATCAACTTATTTTGACTAGGAAAAGGAATCATGAGCAGCCTATTGATACATGGGAGGAGATGAAGGTTATCATGAGGAGAAGGTTTGTCCCTACTCACTATTACAGGGAGTTGTACCAAAAGCTGCATAGGCTCACTCAAGGCACCAAAAGTGTGGAGGATTACCACAAAGAGATGGAGATTACCATGATTAGGGCCAATATAGAAGAAGATAGAGAGGCAACCATGGCTCGATTTCTGCAAGGGCTAAATAGGGACATAGCAAATGTGGTTGAATTGCAGCACTATGTGGAATTAAAAGACATGGTGCACATGGTAATGAAAGTTGAAAGGCAACTTAAACGAAAGGGCTCCACACGATTTGGGTAGAATTCAGGTTCTACCTCATCGTGGAAGACAAATTAGAGTAAAAGGGATGAGATGACCAATTACAAGTCCAAAGCCGAGCTACTCAAGCACAAGGATGTGGGTTCTAGTAAGGAGACAGGTAAATTTGAACCCCAATCGAGTAGAAATAGAGATGTTAAATGTTTTAAGTGTTTGGGCAGGGGTCACATTGCATCTCAATGTCCAAATATGCATGCAATGATCCTAAGAAGTAACGGTGATGTTGAAACTGAAAGTGAATCAGATGATGATTCTGTGCCACCATCAGAGGGTGAATGTGATGGAGAGGAGTATCCGATTAACGGAGTAGCTCTCGTTACAAGGCGAGCATTGAATTTGCAAGTAAAAGAAGAAAATGAGGTGCAACGAGATAACATCTTTCAGATAAGGTGTTTCATCAAAGATAAGGTATGTAGTATGATTATTGATGGTGGGAGTTACACTAACGTTGCTAGCACAACTATGGTTGAGAAGCTGGATTTACTTACTATGAAGCATCCTAGACCATATAAACTTCAGTGATTGAATGAGAGTGGTGAAGTGAAGGTAAATCAGCAAGTGCTCGTATCATTTTCTATTGGAAGGTACCATGATGAAGTTTTATGTGATGTTGTACCCATGCATGTGGGACATATTCTATTAGGAAGACCATGGCAATTTGATAGGCGAGTTATGCATGATGGCTTCAAGAATCGATATTCCTTTGTAATGAACGAAAAACCTGTCATTCTTGTACCATTATCACCTCAATAAGCATATGAGGATCAATTAAGGATTAAAAATGAGAATGAACAAAAAAGAGAGATTGATAAAAGAGAAGAAAGAGAAGAAAACGTGAGGACACAAGAGAAAGAGAAGAAAAGAGAAAATCTCTATGCAAAAGGAAGTGATGTCAAAAGAGCATTCTATGCCAAACAACCTATGATTGTACTTTTGTACAAGGAGGCTTATTTTAACACTAACAATTTTGACTCATCTTTGCCTAGTGTTGTTGCATTATTGCAGGAATTTGAAGATGTATTCCCTGACAATATCCCAAGTGGATTGCCACCTAATAGAGGAATTGAGCATCACATTGATTTCATCCCAGGTGCATCCATCCCTAACCGGCCAGCATATAAGAGTAATCTTGAGGAGACGAAGGAGCTTTAAAGGCAGGTTAAGGAGCTTATGTCCAAAGGATATGTGAGGGAAAGCATGAATCCATATGTTGTGCCTGTCCTACTTGTACCAAAAAAAGATGGGACTTGGAGGATGTGTGTTGATTGTCGAGCAATCAACAAAATCACTGTAAAGTATCATCACCCCATACCTAGATTAGATGACATGCTAGATGAATTGCATGGGTCATGTGTTTTTTCTAAGATTGATTTGAAAAGTGGATATCATCAGATTAGGATGAGAAAGGGAGATGAGTGGAAAACAACTTTCAAAACTAAGTATGGGTTATATGAGTGGCTAGTTATGCCATTTGGTCTCACTAATGCACCAAGCACTTTTATGCGACTAATGAATCATGTTTTACGTGCATTTATTGGTAGATTTGTAGTGGTGTATTTTGATGATATCTTGGTCTATAGTAAAACCCTAGAAGATCATCTTGATCATTTACGTTCTGTTGTGAGTGCTTTACGTTCTGAGAAATTGTATGCTAACTTACATAAATGTTCCTTTTGTACTGATCAGACCACATTTCTTGGCTATGTTGTCAGTGCTAAAGGTGTTGAGGTTGATGAGGAAAAAGTTAAGGCAATTCGTGATTGGCCTACACCTAAGTCAACTAGTGACGTGCGTAGCTTTCATGGTCTAGTAAGTTTCTATAGACGCTTTGTTAAAGACTTTAGCACCATTGCCGCACCACTTATTGAGCTTATCAAAAAGAACATGAGTTTTAGGTGGGGTAATGACCAAGACAAGGCTTTTAATTTCATCAAGGAAAAATTAAGTTTTGCACCTTTACTTGCTTTACCTAACTTTGCAAAAGCTTTCGAGATTGAGTGTGATGCTTCAGGTATTGGCATTGGAGCTGTTTTGATGCAGGAAAGACGCCCAATTGCTTACTTTAGTGAAAAGTTAAATGGAACAAGCCTTAATTATCCTACTTATGATAAAGAGATGTATGCATTGGTACGGGCTTTAGAGACATGGCAACATTACCTTTGGTCTAAAGAGTTTGTCATCCATATTGACCATGAATCTTTGAAGCACTTGAAGGGACAAGGAAAGTTGAACAAAAGACATGCCAAGTGGGTTGAATTCATTGAGACCTTTCCCTACATCATCCAATATAAAAAAGATAAGGAAAATGTGGTAACTGATGCATTATCTCGTAAGTATACCCTTATCTCTACACTTACTGCAAACTTATTAGGATTTGAATACATTAAAGATTTATATGTGAATGATCCTGACTTTGCTAATGTATATAGAGCATATGAGGTGTCAGCCTTTGAGAAGTTTTATAGGCATAAGGGGTTATTATTTAGGGAAAATCGTTTATGCATGCCTTAAGTTCTTTGAGGGAGTTGGTTGTAAGAGAAGCTCATGAGGGTGGTCTAATGGGTCATTTCGGAGTTAAGAAAACCTTAAATGTCCTAAATGGACATTTTTTTTTTGCCACGAATGAAACGAGATGTTGAGAGGAAATGTGCGAAATGCATAACATGCAAACAAGCTAAATCTAAAGTTTTACCTCATGGCTTGTATACCCCTCTACCCATACCTAACCATCCTTGGGTTGATTTATCTATGGACTTTGTACTAGGATTGCCACGAACAAAAAGGAGTCGAGATTTTGTATTTGTTGTTGTTGATAGATTTTTAAAGATGGCACACTTCATCCCATGTCATAAAACTGATGATGCAAACAACGTGGCTGACTTATTTTTTAGAGAAGTAGTACGTTTGTATGGCATGCCACGAAGCATTGTTTCAGATCGAGATACAAAGTTCTTAAGCTACTTCTGGAAGACTTTATGGGGTAAGTTAGGTACTAAGCTATTGTTTTCAACTACTTGTCATCCAAAAACTGATGGGCAAACTGAGGTAGTTAATCGAACTCTTTTTACTCTTTTGCATGCTATTATTCAAACAAATTTGAAAACATGGGAAGATTGTTTACCGCATGTCGAGTTTGCATATAATCGGAGTGTTCATTCTACTACTAGTTACTCTCCATTTGAAATTGTATATGGTTTTAATCCATTGACTCCTTTAGATTTAGTACCTATACCTGTCAATGAGTATGCCAGCTTAGATGGGGAACGCAAGGCTGACATGATAAAAAAATTGCATGAGAAGGTGCGACAACATATTGAAAAACGAACTGAGCACCACGCATCTCATGTCAACAAAGGACGAAAGAAGGTGGTGTTTGAATTTAGTGATTGGGTTTGGGTGCATATGCGCAAGGAACGGTTCCCAGCTCAAAGGCGTTCGAAGCTACAACCCAGAGGAGATGGTCCCTTTCAAGTTATAGCCTGAATTAATGACAATGCTTATTAATTGGACCTTCTTAATGAGTATAATGTGAGTGCAACATTTAACGTTTCTGATCTTTCCCCTTTTGATGTAGGTGATGATTCAAGGATGAATCCTTTTGAGGAGAGAAGGAATGATGAGAACCATAGAGATGATGGGTGGAAGGCTTCGATGGTTGCAAAAAGTCCATTGCACATTCCAGAAGGCCCAATAACATGAGTTAGAGCCAAAAAGATTAAAGAAGCACTAAATGGGCTGATTCATGACATTCAAGCCAACCCAGCTTCAAATGGGGCAAATTCAAGTTTGACAAGGAGTCCAGTCTTAATTAATATAATTAGAATACTTAATAGGTCAGAATAAGTAATAGCATTTCTTCCTAAATAAGAGTTTATTATTTATGTTAGAATTTGTCCACAATTAGGAATTCTTCCAAAATAAGGATTTGTCTTAAGTAGGAATTTGTGCCTCTTTAGGATTGCTATCTTAGCCTATAAATAGGCTCCCCTTGTAAGCTTTGAAGGGCAGACAATTTTGAGTAAAATAGAAAGCAAGAGTTTTTCCTCTCGGTTCTTTTAAGGACTAAGGAACTTATCAAGAGGTATTTCTTCTTGTGGCGTTCCAATCGACTTATCACTCCCAATTTCTTTTCTTTTCTGGAGTGTGGCGTCCATATCCTTCTTAAATACTCTAGGTTCGTGTTCCTTTGAAGAGTGGGTTTAGGGTTTGTGATATTAAACTCTGGTTTAGCTTTCCTGGTTGTTCTTTGATTCCTTATGTGTGTTGGGTCCCTAAGCCACGTCTTTTTGGGGATTTCCGCATCACTTGTTATAAAGAAAAGGTACAAATTTAACTTATGTGATATAAATCTTTCAAAAAGAAAGGTAATACCTTGTATTATAGGTGGCAACTTAGTTTATATAGCAAAACTCTTTTGTATTATTTTTCTAGAAATCCATTGAACGGAATCAAAGATAGACGTTGGCAAGACAAAAAAAAAATAGAGAGAAAAAAACCTTAAAAAAGGAAAGGGAAAAGGAAGAGATGGGGTACCTCACAGCAAGAGTGTGATCCATGGTCCCACTAGAGCTGATGTCTTCTTCTCTCATGATTTTTCTTTATCTGCGACCTACTTACGCCTTTGTCTCTCTCCTTTCTCTTCTTTCTATTTTTCTCTCTTTCGAGTAAGGGAAAACTATGAGAGAAAGTGTACAACTGTGAGCTTATTGGGTGCGATGCTGTGTTGCATTTTGTAGCGAGTAGCCACAATCAAATGTTTTAGTTTTCCCTTACGACAAAATAATAATAATAATAATCATATGTAATTTACAAGTTTTAAATATTTTTTAACATTTTTAAATATATATGTGTATATATATATATAATTTAACAATTACTAATATAATCCTTTTTTCTTTGGTTGAAATATCTAATTAAAAGAAGGGTAATAAGATAACTAATACAATTAATCAGTATAAACAACAATATTTTCTATTTATTTTAATTTGTTACAATAAATAAATAAATTACATGAATTTAAAATAACTAACTTTAAGTTGTATCTACATGTCAACTTAATATGCCTCTGGCAAGAAAGTTTTTATGAAATATTTATTGTACACACCTTTTTTTATATTTATTATAAATAATTAATAATTTCTTAAAAAAAATTTAGTTAAAGAAAAAATAAATTCAACTACTAATAAGGTACAAACTTTAAAATCCAAATCTTATTTGTGTGTCCATTTTACTAATTGTCTATGGTAAAAATAACAATGCTCTCAATCTCTTCAGCCAAAAGGACTTATCAAATCAAATTCGGATTAAAATAGGGTCGAAAAAATTTTGTGAGAATTGATACAAAGATTCAAAGGTATTATCTTTCTTAATTATTAATTTATTTATTCTTAATTGAAAGTATATAATATTTTTATAGAGATAATTTCATAATTTTGCTATAGTTTTAATTTTTAATAAGCTCAATGGCTTATTGTTGCTACCATCTACCGTTCTGGTTTTATCTCCCCTTTTTATTTTCAAATTAGAGCCAGTTGTAAAATTCAAAATTTAAAAAGACTTATTGTTCTTATTGGTTGAAATCAAATAAATATAAATATAAGAATGAATACAAATTTTGTTAAATATATACTTAACAAAGAAATGATTATAAAAATTTTATAAATTGTTAAAGATTACAATAATTATTGAGATTATCATATCATTAAAACTATAAAAATGTTAAAGAATAGAAATATCTTAACAATTACAAAATTGTGAATGAAGATCACATATGCTCCATTAGTATAAAAGAAAGAGAAAATAATTACATTCTAATGCCTTTGTAAAGAGATAAATTAACTTATATTGTATACAAGTACAGAGAATGTAACAATTTCATTACTCTACAACCGTTCTTATATAAAATTGTCAATTAATTTCTGTATATTTAGTTTGCTCATGAACAATTAGATTAGCAACAACATGTAATGCTAACTAATTGTCAAGAATAAAAACAAAAGTTATGGATGTTGAATCGTAAGTAATTAAACCATCGAAACATATCCACTTAATAATTGTCAATATCATGGAGTGATACTTAGTTTCAGTGAAAGAATAAGAAATTATGAGTTGCTTTTTAGATTTTTAAGGAATAGGAGCATTCTTAAAAAAAAAAAAAAAAGAAAGAGTACCCAGTTGATGAATCTTCTAACCATTAGGCAACTAGCCTAATTTACATCATAATATGCTTGAATGTGAAAATCATTAATAGATGAAAAGAAAATCCATGAAAAGTCTCTAGATAATGAAGAATATGGAAAGTGGCATTAAGATGTACTAAGATCTAAGTATTATTCCTTTTTAGATCAAAAGGTTTATATTGCCTAGCATCACACCCCTTAAAAGTTGTTAATAGCCTAAGAAAAAAACTTAAACTCACTTTAAAAAGAAATTTTTGCTGCCTTATAAGTGAGAACAAAACAAGAATAGAAAAATAACAAGAAATAAAGTAGGACTTAAAAGAAACTATATTAGACCTAAGTGATGGTGCCTTGTGTACTCTAGTGAGCTTACAAACATATTGATTGAGATAACCAAGTGGTTACCATTGTTGTTGCGATTGTGTGGCAAGCATTAGAATAAGTTGATTTTTATTGAGTTGTAGGGAAGGGTTAATAATGGATTTAAGGTGGTAGGAATATCTATAAAATCATTATGAGTGGCGATAAAACTTTTAATATCAAGAAGAGAAAATGAGGTGAATGGTTTTTGTGATGTTAAAGAGTGAGAAGGTTTTAATTCAAAGTCTAATATTAGTAAGAGAATAACGACATTAGGATTTTTCGAAAAGCATTCATCATGGCTTTCCACCAAGTGATATTGTTTTTTTCTTTATTAAGGAGACATGAAACCTAGATGTTTCCAACATTATCTGAAAAAGTTGGAAAATAAAGAAAAGAAAAGTTTTGATCTAAGATAGATTTTGATGTTGAATTTTTAGAGATGATACAAGAGGTCTCCTCACTCATAACCATGTAAAATTCATATTACATGAAAGTTTATTATTCTCATTGATTAAAATCAAAATATATACAGATGAAATAACGAATATAAAATTTGCCAAATGTACACCTAATAAAGAAATGATTATAAAGATCTTACAAATTATCAAAGATTACTCCAATTATTGAGATTATTATATCAGCAAGATGGTAAGAATACCAAACATTAGAAATATCTTAAAGATCACAGAGATTGCATATTAACATCAATACTAGTTAGAACTCAAACTCAAGATTTTTAATTTTAAATATAATTTCAATACCATTAAATTAAAACCAGGAGGCCCTATCTGTTATTGGCATCATTTTGAGTATAAATTTTTGCATTTTTTTGGGTAAAAGTATAAATTTTTACATTGATAAACTGGAATAGTTTCTATTCCCTTATAGCCAAACCAAAGTGCTTATTGATTGGAACATTCACTTTTAAATGAACGCATGATTGACGCGAGTTACTATTCTACTAGAGAAAGGAAATTCAGTATTGCAAATCTTTTTTTTTTTCAATTATTCAAAAGGGAAAAGAAAAGGGATTCCTGCTCCCACGGGGCAAGTTAAGAACCTTACTTATGAGACTTACTAGCATGGCAGAAGTCGGATCCAACTTCAAGGAAAAAAGAACCTCAGGATCAACGAAGAAAAATTAAAGAAAAAAAAATCAGCATATTACATAGATGTGATTATTTTATGTATCTCAAAAATGGATATATATTTGTAATTTTGATTTTATTATTAATTATAATTATGTAAAAGGAAATTAAAGATGTGTAAGCAATTGTCTAATGCATAACTTTTCATCTTAGACATATTAAATTGGCCATCATCATACCACATTATTGACAAAAAAAAAGAAGATACCAATTCACTCATAAATCATTATTGAAATTTAGAACAACGTGATTAGTACAAAGAAAACTTTGCAAACCATATATATATATATATATATATATATATATATATATATATATAGATGGAATTGTGCCAATGATTCTGGCTTATTAACTTCTACCAAACAACAAAAAGTTGGATGAA
>JAGSHU010000234.1:0-11062 GCA_021533255.1 Ceriops tagal | reverse complement strand
TTTTTTTTCTAGTGGGGGGAGTGTGGGAGAGATATATGAGCCAAGAAATGCAATAGATATATGCTCTGATTTTTGTTCCTTACTAAAATAAATGACTTTTCAACTTTAGGTAATCCTATAGTTGGTTCATGTTCCTTTGCTGATTTTGCATTGTTGAGTAGGCCAAAAGTCATCTTGAAGTATGCAAAACCTCATGGCTGAATTCGTGTTTGTTGGCCTTAAAGCAGAATGTGCCTTTTCCTTATGGATTGGGTTTTCAGAGTAATGCGAGACGGAAGTGCAAGAACGTCGGATGGTATCAAATAAGGCAAATCCAAACTTTAATACCACTTAACGCAAGATGAAAGTGAGAAAAATAAATAACAAAAGACCAATACTTTTGAACATTTAATAAAAATTTCTAGAATTCACCAGGATAGCTGTCAAAAGAGAATAAATTGATCCATAAAATTGTATTATTTATCATATGTCTTAACCCATAGGCATACATGATATTTATAACTAAAACTACTTATCTAATTGGGAAAATACTTTAACCTAAATAAGACTATATTCTAAAATAAATCAAAATACAAAAAAAATCCTAATTATGATAAAACAAGTAAACAAATTATAAAATAGTAATTACAAAATAATTTATAGGATGATAAGAAAATATCTTTTATAATGTGTTCTACATGAGACCCCTCCACTTGAAAGAAGAAACTTATCCTCGAGTTGATAATGAGGAATTGATGTCTTCCATGCCATAAGAACAAATACTCCAGAACCACCAACTTCTTTTATGGATAATTATAGGAAGAATGACATAAATAAATAATGATGCCGAATCAAATGCGAATGGTAAAGAATTATCAAGATCCTTGGACCTATGGGTTATGGGTTCAACTTTTGAATTAATGGAATTCAGAGACGATACTTAGTCCTCGCTAAGTTCTCCACTAACACAAAAGGAATTGTTTGCTTCAATCAGCACGTGATTATTAACTAATATTTCTTCTTCTTCTTGAATCATTGACTTTTATAAATGGATATGTCATTGTAAGTAGACATATTATCACGTAATTTATCAGTTGGTAGAAAATAAGAATTAGATTTTTCTTCAGCTCTTTCTAAAATCTCGTCAAACATATTATCACCATAAAATTCCTCCACTAATAAGTTTCTCATATCTACCTATGATTCAATTTCAAACTTACCACACCTTAATTGAAAATATTAAATATAATTCCACCATTCAGCTGCACCATCTTGAAGTTTAGAATATGCAAGAGTCATTTTCTTCTCCTCACAAATATCATTGTATTCAAAATATGCTTCAATTTTTACTAACCAAATGATAAAATCTTTAATGAAAAAATTTTCATCAAAGAAAGAAATATTTTTGAAATTAGGAACTTGAATATGAACATATTAACTGTGAGCAATATCTCTATTACAAGATCTAATATATTCATGATCTTATAAAATTACTTTAGATAGAGTTTTCCTTTCACAATCTTCATTGTTGAAGAGATTGCCTCGGACCTCATAAAACAACATCAACATAGGCCAAACATACTCTGATATCACTTAACGCAAGACGGAAGCGTGGGGACATCAGATGATATCAAACAAGGCAAATCCAAACTTTGATACCACTTGATATGGGATAAAAGCGAGAGAAATAGATAACAAAAGGTCAACACTCAATTAAACTTTTAATAAGAATTTTTGGAATCTACCAAAATAACTCATAAACTGATTTATAAAATTATATTATTTGTCATATGTCTTAGCTTATAGCCTTGCATGATATTTATAACTAAACTACTTATTTAATTAGAAAAATACTTGAAACTAAAAGAGACTATATTCTAAAATAAATCAAAATACAAAAAAAAAAATCCTAAGTAGTTCACATATCATTCATGAATAATTTAGCTAAACTTCCTAATTATGTTAAAACAAGTAAATAAATTATAAAATAGTAATTACAATATAATTTATAAAATGATAAGAAAATATTCCTTATAGTACGTTCTACATCATAGAGTTTCATCCACACAGCAGGCAGGAATGAGTACAATTCAGAGGGGATTTCCAAGCCAATGGACTTTGTGAGAGAAGTAATAGAGCAAGGCGGTTCCCATCGTTCTGATAATAATGCTGGTCAGAACGCTGATATTATCCATATAAAGCTCACACGTAACAATACATTTGTTACTTTGACGGACTACAAGGGAAATAAAAAAAGAGGGCGTTTCATTAAACAAGATCCTAGAACCAAAGAATTAATATATGAGGAAGTCTCGGGTTCGTCAGGAAGAGTATTTAAGAACATGGGGGGCCCAAAAATGTCCAGGTATACGGCTCAAGCGGCTACTGAATATTTTGGACGAAAGGCAAGAGGGGAGGGGTTGAAATCTATTGTGATAAAGGTGAGAGGGTTTACTTACTTTAAGAAGAAAAGACAAGCAATCACAAGCTATAGTGAGGGCTTGACCAATTCTCGGAGTGATTGGAATCCCATAGTAGCTATTGAAGATACAACTCGAAGTCCCTATAATGGATGTCGACTTCCAAAGAGACGTTGTATCTAGACTCTAGCTTCTATTATATTAACTGAGGATGGACCTTTTCGGTTGGTAACTTCTAAGTCCACGCTTGAAAGTGGTAGATAATGTTAGTTTTTCGTGTTGGAATAATGGATAGTTGGAGAGGTGTACTTTGTATGGGTATGGTTGCTTAAATGTTTTACTATTTGCTGTGGTTATGAGTATGGTGTTTGGATTATATTAATGCTATAGATGATTTTTATTTATTGGCCACTTATTCCTTTTATTTTTCTAATTAGCTTATATTATTTGCTTTGATGATTCCCAGCTCGTATTTGATTAAAAAATTTTTGCTATTGACACCACATTGCATGTTTCGATAATTTGTCTGCTGGGTTAATCAGAATAACAAATGGACTGATGCATGGATTGATAAAATGGCCAATTATCTTACCATGCAATGGCAAAACTAAAATTTTAGTTGGAAGTAGATTATCATGTATAAATTTTAGAAAGTCTGATGTATCCCAGCAATATGAAATTTTTTTATCTTACCATGCAATAGCACTCATAAAGCGCACCTAGGACAAACACTTCAAAACAGGCACAATGGTCTCCCAGAGATAAAAAAGGTCAATCTCTCACAAATTTTTTTTTTCAAAACAAAAGTTTCACTATAATAAAAACACAACCACCTCTCTCTTTTCTTTTTATTTTACTTTCCTACATTCTCTGTTTTCCCCTATTTCATACATTCTCTGTTCTCTTTTGTTTTCCTACATTCTCTGTGCACAGAAAAGCACCCCTTAACGGATTCTTTACACCGAAAAAGAAAAATAAAACCCTTGAGGTTGTATCACTGCAAAGACACGCAAACACAAACCAAAATCATATACAATTGCCCCAAGGTACAACCCACATAAAGAACTAGAACTGATGCCGTGACAAAACGGGGGACTGGTAACATACTCCCATTCAATTGACCAATACCTTATACCTGAAATATCTTGTATTGCAAGTATTGTAACTTTTATTTTGTTTTGTTTTCCTATTTGTTGTGCTACAACGTCGGTCATAAGTCCCTACCTTCATTCCGTTGTGTTTTCTACGTGTATTTTTTTTTTAATATATTCAATTAGTTACTTTATTGTTATATGGTACTTTTATATTTTTTAAGCATATGTTATTATTATTATTATTTTAAAATTGTGTCTATTGTACCTTTATTTTATTTTCTATTAAAAACTCACAATCGCTCACTCTCATGGAAAGTTAATTTTGGCAAATCAATTGAATTATAAATTATAAAGATAATAAAAATCAAATTACTATAAATTAATATTTAATATAAAATTACAATATAAAATTTAATATGTTTCTTACTACAACAAAAGAAGAGTCACAACTTTTTTTTTTAATTTTATTTTTAGACTAAACTTAAAATTAAAAAATTACGTTTAAGTAATAGTTACTTTAACGGATCAAAGGGGTCTACGTATTTTTAAAAACTTCAAGCAAAATATTAGGTGCACTAATATTATTCATGTTAACTTGATTTAATACCAATTATGTAAGTTCAAAGCTCACAAATATTAAATATGTCTATAAACAATTCTAATTATTTAATCAACAAAAGAATTAATCTTAATCATCCAACAAAAGATAAGGGGATCTATATTGTTTAATAAAAAGCAATTAGAGATCAATGACTAAAAACAAGTTACCTCTTTATAGAAAGACCTAGTATTAACTACAAAGAAAGACTTAGCATTAATGACAAAGGGAGATTTTCTTTTTCTTAAATAAAAAACACACAAAAAAAAAAAACAAGGAGCCTTTCTTTTAGAAGAATAAAGGGGAGTTTTCTTTTTTTAAACCTCTTAATCAAAAAGAGACATTTAGCTTCCTTTAAAACAAACACCAACGAGATAGCAAAAAAATATAAAGAGAATTTAAGGCAAAAAAAAAAAAAAAAGAGGTTCTACATCTTGGTGACCAAAATGGAGAAATTTCTCCCTTCAACAAATAATGCAAGGAACAAAGGTAGTCATACTTAGACTCTTTTACTTTTGCATTATTTCTTTTTTTTTTTTGTATTTTTAAAGATATAATCACTTATAAATAACCCAAATTATGTCACAAATCATCATTAAAACATTAATATTTAGTAATAATGAATCAAAATTTCATCAAACTCACTGTTCCCAATCCTAGGAGGGCCAACTAAGTATAATCATCCTTAAATTAATTAAAGTTATGACACACATATAATCATCCAACCTAGAGAATTTTAAGTAGTGACAATTTTTTCTTTTTTTCAATATATTTGTATATACCAAAATTAAAAAAATATATATTAATGAAAAACAAGTAGCAAAAGAGGTGAATGAAAGCACATTTTTTGTCCAAAAAAATTGTTGGAGAGGTGCCAAAGAAGTTGCCAATTGTTGGAAAAGATACTAGTGACAATTGTCAACAACAAAAGAAAATTTCCTAAAACCACTTACAACTTCCTTACAAAATGATTTACACATTCCCAAAAGCTATGCATCGAAAGGATAATGAGAAACGTGCCAATTGGTCAATGACAAAGTTCTAGATATTGAATTGCCACCATATGAGCTAATGATTGGTGCCATTTCAACTAGAAATCAATATTGGTCAGTGCACTATCCATTGATCTATCTAATGGTGCTAACTACACACCAAGTAAAGCTCTAGATTGCTTTGATTGGTGACCTAAAGCTATATATTTTTGCTTACTTCAACCCCCATATCTACCACTTTTGACTATTGTCGTCACATGACATCAATGGACTTAACATGCAGTGATTTACCTATTAGTACACTTTGTTTGTCAATTAAAGATTGGCAATGATTTGTTAGTGGTGGCAACACCTACTTCATTTGGTCATATCTAGTTTAAAAAACAAGAACAAGAACAAGAGCAAGAAAATATCTTAAAACTAGATCTTGTCTTCTCATGCCAAAAATCTCATTTATAATATGAGATTTAGTCATCATTAAGCTCTAAAAAAAGGAAAAAAAAAAGCCATAGAGGTGGGGTGCTGGATAGAAAGTAGAGGATGGAATTATATGGAACATAAAAATTAGAAGTGGGGGTGTTTGCAAAGAGAGTGGAGAGAGAGCAAAGTGAGAAAAGGAAAAAAAAAAAGAAAAAAAAATGCATGGCTACAAGGTGAGAGAGAGAAAAAGAAAGAGAAAAAAAAAGAAAGAAAAGAAAGGAACAATTAAAAATGGAAAAAGGAAAAAAAAGAAAGGAATAATGGAAGAAATGGGAATAAAGTGCTTGACAATGACATCATTTTAAGGTGCCTTAAGTGAGCTTGCAAAAATATGAAAAAAGCATTTTCAAAATTTTTTGGGTGCACCAAGATACCACAAAAAAAAAATTCATTTCTTGATACTTTGGCAAAAGAATGAATAAAAAAATCAACAGTAAAAGTATATAAATAAGAACATAGGAACAACAATACCATCGCTGCATTTGATGGGAGTTTGGGTTGCTTATGGTTTTCGTCAAATGTAACTATGTTTTCAAACTTGAAAGAATTATGACAAAGCAAATTAAGTCATTTATGATATTTTAATTGCATCTAAAATGATTGGTGACGACTCTAAAATCCAAAATGTATAATTTCAATACTCCCAACTTTGACCACAAAAAAGCAACCAATGTCATGCCTCTATTATGCATCCATTGAGCTTCCTATCTTCTTGGCAAGCTTATAGCAATAGTTAGATGACTTCACTAAAGATCTTTGCAAAAGAAAAATTGCTCTAACTTGTTTTATTTTATATGATCTCATCTATTTTTTGCTTGATATTTCTATCTTTTTTATCCAACATTTATTAGTATTATTTGCATCATAACCTCAATTGCACATACTTTCAAAGGTTTAAACCTAGCCTGCTCCCTTTGTAGCTTAGATGAGAGAAAGTATGAGTCTTTCATGAAGCTTATGGCTTTTAAAAAGGACAATACTAAAATCTCTCACTCAAACTAGTGACTCCCATTTAAGCATTGAGTGGTAAGGACAAAGTAGTCTAAGGACCTTTAGCCTAGTTTAAATTTATTAAACCACATATCCTATTGTTATACCAATAAAGTTATTTACCTATTAGTCCTATCATCTATAGAACATAAAAGTTTAAGATTTCTTTATCTTGATCATTGCATCATGCATCTTCTTTATTTTTAGCTTTTATAGTATTATTTAACAATTCATGTGTTGCCCTTATTTGCTTTATAATGATACATTTCCTTTCTATCTTGTTTTGTCATATTTTCATGTCATTTATGTTGGACATCTTTTACCTTTAAAAGTGTTAATTATTGTTTCAAAGTATACATTATCCAAGTATGATCATTACCAAACATACATAAAAGTATACTTTAAAAATTTTTAGAGGTAGGCAAGAAATTGCCTTCCCTTAAAATTAACAAATATCCCAAAGAATTTTAACTTGAAATAGTTAGAATTTACTTTATTCAAACAAATTTGGGATACGTGGAGCCCTTGTAAGAGATAAGCTTTTTAGGACACTTATGGTAACATCAGCCACTTGTTAAATGTTAAAATCTAGATAGTAATGCTAAAGGCAACCATAAACTTTTAAGATCCAACTTATTAGTACTTTAAGTTTTTAAATGCAAGCATGGTCCCTTTGGTAGAAGAAATAAAAAGTTTGCTAAAATCTTGCCATAACACTATTTTGACAAATGCCTTGGTCACTTCTTGAAGGAGTCCTTTAGGCATTATGAGCTCATGACTCACTTTAGTTAAAAAAAAAAAACTTAAAAAGTGGCTACTACCATCCTGAAGACTAAAATCTCCCTAAATATTTGGTTGTAAATATAAATGCAAGGAAAATGTCCCTAAACTTATATTTAACCTAGTCGAAAATGTCCTTATGATCTTGTAATATAAAAGAAAAAGGTAGGTCTTTTTAATTTAATCCAATATATGGTTTGTTACATTAGCCAACACTATATAAGATAAAGGATGTCTAATATATTGAGCCTATCTTTCATGACTAATGTTGGATTTGTTGTCAACACCATCTTACATAGTTATACATGTTGATTTGATGTTTTGAATGCCGATAAGATGTAGAGAAGTTTTTTGTCAAAACTGTTAATGACAGGTCAACTAAAGTCAATGAGTCAATATTAATTGTTGACCTTAAATTTTAGGGGTCAAAGCTGATTGTTGATACTTGACCATTGACCTTAAATTTTAGGAAGTCAATGTTGAACATCGATCCTAAGTTTTAGGAATCAAATATGGCCGTTAATTGTAGGATAACCTTTGGGATTCAATGCTAATTATTGATAATTATGTAACCCTAATCTTAAGGCTTTATAAATAACCCTATGCACCTTACAAGACAAGATTGGGTTATAAAATTTTGAAAGAGAATGGCAAAGAGAGGTTGAGCGGCAAAGAAAGCGGTAGCCATTAAAGAAGAAAGTGACTAGCTAAGAGAATTGCAGTCAAGGAGAGTACAACAGCAAGCCAAAAGAGTTATAACCAAGGGAGGTGCAGCTGGCCAAGGAGAGTAGCAATCGGCCACCAAGGAGAGTGTAGTAGTCGATAACCAAGGAGGGTGCAGTAGCCGGTCAAAGAAGAGGTGACTGCAACCACCAAAGAAGGAGGCAACCACACAAACCGAAGGAGGAGGTGTAATAGTTGACAGCTACACCAATCCAACAAAAGAGAAGGTATGCAGTAGCCACACCCAACCAAAAGAGAGGGTATGTAGCAGCCATACCAAAGAAAGAATAAGGCAGCAACCGACCAAGCCAAAGGGAAAAGAAGAAGGCGTATAGGCACCTCAACAAATTGAAGGAGGAGATAAGCAGTAGCCACACCAAATCAAAGGAAAAGTGCAGGAGCCATCTAAAGAAGGAGAGAAATGTAGTATGCAATTGCAATAACAAAGGTAGCACAACAAGCAAATGCATCAATACTAGTAGGAGTAGGCAGATAACCAGAAATTGTTGATTTCAGTAGTAGTAGCAAGCTTCAGTAGCAAGTGCAAGTAGACTGGCAATTGTAGATTACAGGAGTAGTAGTAAGCTCTAACACAATGTGTAAGCAGTAATAGTAGCACGTGTAGACAACAATAACAGAATGTGTGAATAGCAATAGCAGCACGTGCAGGCAACGATAGTAGAACGTGTAGGTAGCAACACATGTAGGCAGTAATAGCAGCACGTACAGGCAGCAATAGCAGAACATGCAAGTAGCAATAGCAATATGTGTAGGCAGTAATAGTAGTAGGTCTGGCAGCTTGCAGTAGTCGAGGAGAAAACGTGTCTTAACAATAAGTTTAGTAGCTTGTAGTAGCATAGGAGAAAACGTGTCCCAATAGCAGGTTTGGCAAATTATAGCAGCAGAGGAAAAAGTGTGTCCTGACACTAAGTTTGGTAGTTTGCAACAACAGATGGGGCAACTTGCCAAGGTAACAGGTGAGGTAGCATTAGCAGCAAAGGAAGAAACTTGTTAAGGTCAAAGGAGGTAACAGTGATAACAGGAGGAGAGAACTTGCCGAGGCAGCACCGACACTAGGGGAAAAGAACCTGCCAAGGCCAAAGGAGGTAGCACTGGTAGCAGGAGGAGAGATCCTGCCGAGGTAGTAGGTGAGGCAACATCAGCAGTAGAGGGAGAGAACCTGTAGCAAAGATAACTTACAGCAGAGGTAGTCTGCAAAGAAGAGATTGGCAAAGCCTGAGCAAAGATCAATTATGAGGAACGAGAAGATCTGCTTTCTGCATTAGTAGCCTGTGTACATTGAGTGATCTTTCTCTATGAAAGTTTTCATTATAAATTGTTTATGTATTTTGTGAAAAAGGGTGGGAGACCCTTGGAGTGATTGGGAGATCAAACGTTTAAGTGATCAGGAGATTATTGTAAGTGATTAAGGAGTGATCCTTCCATATCATAACTATATCCCTTGATAATAAGCATAGATTGTGTGATTTAGAAGTGATCCTATCACACCGTGAACATAGCTCACACATTGTGGGTCAACCACGTAAAAATTGTCATGTGTTCTTAGGTGCTTACATTTGATTGATATTTGTACTGTTACTCTCACATAAAAAAGGAAGATAAAAAATTGGATCATTAACTCTAACAAGTCATAGAGGTTAATCCAAAAAGATTTGTAAAAAGCGAGCATCTCACATTGATTCACCCTTTACCTCTTTTAGTGTGAGACCTAAAAAGGTCATCATCAAGTGGTATCAGAGCCAGTTCCTCTTTTGATCTAATTTGCTTGCTTTGATTTGAAGTTGTTTGTTGCTGCTGTGAATTTTTATCTCTATTATTGGTTGATATCATAGACAGTATGAATAGTGTTAATAGCAAGGACATCCCTACTTTTGATGGACAAAATTATCAGTTATGGAAGAATAGAATGCTTTAATATTTGATTTCATTTGGTCTTGATGTGTTTGAGTCTACTGTTAGGGGCTTCATCCTTATTGTAAAAGGTAATGCTATGATGTTTGTTGATAAGAAGAATTTAGAGTGTGATGGAAAGGTGAGAAATGCCTTATATGCCTCCTTATCAAACAAAGAATTTACCAAAGTGATAGGCGTAACATAACCAAGCAAATCTGGGACAAATTGAAGAACATTTATGAAGGAGACAAGGGTTTTAAGGAAGCCAAGCTACAAATCTGGAGGAGCAGATTCAAAGACATAAAGATGTAGAATGATGAGTCTGTGGATGCCTTCTTCATAAGAGTCAACAAAATTGTGTGCTTTATTAAAGGTTATGGAGAGGAGATCAACGATGCTACTATGGTAAGAAAGATACTTAAAACCTTACCAGAAATTTACAATGCCAAAGTTTCCTCCATAGAAGATAGAGATTTGGATAGGTTACCCTTAGATGACTTGCACAGCATATTGGTGGCTTATGAAATGAGAATAGCCTTGATGAAGAAAGAAAAGAAGTCTAAGGCAGAGAAGGAGCTAACCTTCAAGGCAATGAAGAAATTAAAAATTAAAGACCAAGAAGAAGAATCTGATAGTAACTCAAAAAAAGATGGTGATCTTTAACTAGGTAAATTTTTGGCATACATTACCAACAATATGAGGAAAGGAAAAAGGAAGTATAAAAGAAAATTACCTTTGAAGTACTTTAGTTGTGGAAACACAAGGCATTTTGCCATGGAATGCTCAAAAAGAAAAGAAGAAGATAGTGATGATGATTTCAATGATGAGGCTGCAAAGGATATGCTGGTCACTCAAGTAGCTGATGATCAAGAATTTTTAAGTGATAAGGAATCAACAAAAGAGGAAAAGGATAAGTTGATGTAGCAACTTGAAAATGAGTTGAGAGCTTGTTTGCACAAAAATAGCAAGCTGAAAAAAGAGGTGAAGCATTTCAAGAAGCTGTATGAAAATTTTGCTGTTGATGAATTTGATCTCCAAGTGAAGATAAATGAATTTAAGGCAAAAGAGAATGAGTACTTAAAGAGAATTGAG
>JAGSHU010000233.1:0-11071 GCA_021533255.1 Ceriops tagal | reverse complement strand
GTGTGCTGTGGCATCATTTCTCCGTGAGTACAGAATCAACATCGCTAATTGGGCTGAAATTGTTTAAATTTTCAAGCGTTTTGAAATGAGAAACCTGTTTCCTTGGTTGCAGAGGTTGCTTGCTGGATGGTCGCTGGAGAAAGACAGGCTTCGCGAATAAGGAGTTTGTATTTGAAAACTATACTGAGGCAAGAAGTTGGCTTTTTTGACAAGGAAACAAACACTGGAGAGGTTGTTGGTAGAATGTCTGGTGACACTGTTCTTATCCAAGATGCCATGGGCGAGAAGGTAACATTTACGCTCCATCAAACGATAAACTCTGATGACAAGGCAGAATTGCGCAGAAGAAAAGGGAATTCTCTTACTTGTTCTTTTGGTAAATAATTCTGCTTAATTTTCATGCAGGTTGGGAAATTTTTACAGCTGGTATCAACATTTTTTGGAGGATTTATAGTAGCATTTATCAAGGGGTGGCTTCTTGCTCTTGTCATGTTTGCAAGCATTCCACTGCTTGTTATTTCTGGTGCAGTTCTGTCGATAATGATGTCTAAGTTGGCATCCCTTGGGCAAAATGCTTATGCGAAAGCTGCAACTGTAGTTGAGCAGACGATTGGCTCAATCAGAACAGTATGATTGCATTAGCCAAAACTATATGTGGCCTTAGAAAATGAATTTCATTTTGAAGAGTACTCATTATTTAATCTGATGCAGGTTTCATCATTTACTGGGGAGAAGCAAGCCATAGAAAATTACAAAAAGTATCTTGTTACAGCTTACAAGTCCAGTGTTCAAGAAGGCTCTGCTGCTGGATTAGGTCTTGGAGTGCTTATGTTTCTAGCTTTCTGTACTTACTCATTGGCAATATGGTTTGGCGCAAAGATGATACTAAAGAAAGGATACACCGGTGGCGACGTGATTAATGTGATTGTTGCTGTTTTAACTGGTTCCATGTGAGTTCCATTCAAACGCAGTGCACAACCATGACAGGCTCACAAACTTAGAATTTCAATGCCTGGTTTCTGATTCATCACATTTACCTTTTGCCCCCTACCCTATGCCAGGTCCCTAGGACAGGCGTCTCCATGCATGAGCGCATTTGCTGCTGGTCAAGCTGCAGCTTATAAAATGTTTGAGACTATCAACAGAAAGCCAGAGATTGATTCTGCTGACACAAGGGGAAAGATATTGGATGACATCCGTGGTGATATAGAGTTGAGGGATGTGTATTTCAGTTATCCAGCTAGACCAGATGAACAAATATTTAGTGGATTTTCTCTTTTCATCCCAAGTGGCACAACCGCAGCTTTGGTTGGACAAAGTGGAAGCGGAAAGTCAACAGTAATCAGTCTGGTAGAGAGATTTTATGATCCACAAGCTGGTGAAGTTCTCGTGGATGGCATTAACCTCAAAGAGTTTCAACTCAAGTACATTAGACAGAAAATTGGTCTTGTCAGCCAGGAACCGGTGCTCTTTACATCTAGCATCAAAGAAAATATCATGTATGGAAAAGATGGGGCAACAAATGAAGAAGTAAGAGCTGCTGCTGAACTTGCCAATGCTGCCAAATTCATTGATAAACTGCCTCAGGTGATTCTGGTTGCCCGCTTTCAGTATGTAGGGTTGTCTCTTTATTTCCTTGGGACCACGTAGGTTATATTTACATTGGACGATTTTATTTTGCATCCAGGGACTCGACTCCATGGTTGGCGAGCACGGAACGCAGCTCTCTGGTGGACAGAAACAGAGAATCGCAATAGCAAGAGCAATTTTAAAAGATCCACGGATATTGCTTTTAGATGAAGCAACAAGCGCTCTGGATGCAGAATCTGAGAGGATAGTGCAGGAGGCATTAGACAGGATCATGGTCAACCGAACGACTGTTATTGTTGCCCACCGGCTGAGCACCGTGAGAAATGCTGACATGATAGCCGTCATTCATCGGGGAAAGATGGTTGAAAAAGGTTCCTAAATTACCACTATATATGCAGTACAAGGATAAATACATGTTTCTTCCAGTATTTGGATTTCTTCTTTGTAATTTTTTTCTTGTTTTCAAATTGTTTCTGTCCTCGAAGATTTAGGTTCTAAAATTATTGTTGAATTTTTAAATTATTTTGTGAATTGTTGGAACATAACCGTGATATTGTCATTAATTTGCTTGGCATCTAATACATTACACAAGTTTAACACATAAATAACATCTCATGTCGCCTTTGGCACGAGCTTTTACTCTATTCCATTTCTAACTTAATACTAAAATTCTCGCCTTAAGACATTTTGTTGCATATTTCTTTCATTTATTATTGCTCCTTGCTACAAAGTTTTGTCTCCATTTTTCCCGTGAGTTTCATCCTTGATGCCAGTGAGACAGAGATACTTCTCACTAAGGGACATGTTTATGGATTGATTAGGTTCTCATTCAGAGCTAGTCAAGGATCCTGAAGGGGCATACTCTCAGCTTATACGCTTGCAGGAGGTAAATAAAGTGTCAGAACAAGCAGCAGATGACCACAAGAAATCAGATATTGGTACAGATTCCTCCAGACAGTCAAGTCAAAGATTATCATTTAAAAGGTCCATAAGTCGGGGATTGTCTGGAGTAGGAAACAGCAGTAGGCATTCATTCTCGTTGCCATTTGGTTTACCCACTGGATTGAATGCCCCTGATAATGCTCCAGAAGGGCCTGAAAGTCCTTCAACACAAAAACCTTCTCCAGGAGTACCAATGCGCCGCCTTGCCTATCTCAACAAGCCAGAGATTCCAGTGCTTTTGGCTGGAACTGTAGTGTCAGTTATCAATGGGGTGATATTCCCAATTTTTGGTATTATGCTTTCAAGAATTATCAAAACATTCTACGAAACACCTCATGAGTTAAGAGAAGATTCAAAGTTTTGGGCGGTGATGTTTTTGATCCTTGCGCTGGTTACCTTGATAGTGTATCCATCTCAATCATACTTATTTTCTATGGCCGGCGGCAAATTAATCCAGCGGATCCGCACTATATGTTTTGAGAAGGTGGTTCATATGGAGATTGGCTGGTTTGACCAGCCTGAGAATTCCGCCGGTGTAATTGGTGCTAGGCTCTCAGCAGATGCAGCCACAGTGCGTGCTCTAGTTGGAGACACGTTAGCACAGTTGGTTCAGAACAGTTCATCAGTAATAGCAGGATTGGTCATTGCCTTTACTGCATCTTGGCAACTGGCGTTGATTGTCCTTGTTTTAATTCCTCTTGTTGGACTTAACGGATATATTCAAATAAAGTTTCTGGAAGGATTCGGCAGAAATGCCAAGGTATGCTCTTTGCTCATGAACTTATGAATGCAGCATTCTAAAATTGCATCACATCGAGATGAGGACAAAAATGAAACTGAAAAATGAGAGAGCAAAACTCTCTTCAAATTCCAAGTGTCTTTCTGTTTGAAATTACTCATCCAGACATAAAGTTAAATGGTTGCAGAAAATGTATGAGGAAGCAAGCCAAGTTGCCAATGATGCCGTTGCGAGTATAAGAACTGTTGCCGCTTTCTGTGCAGAAGAGAAGGTAATGGAACTGTACAAAAAGAAATGCGAAGGCCCTATGAAGAGTGGAATAAGGCAGGGATTGATCAGTGGAACCGGATTTGGCTTATCTTTCTTCTTACTTTTTTCGGTCTATGCAGCCAGTTTCTATGCAGGAGGTCAATTTGTTTATCATGGAAAAGCAACATTCACTGATGTATTTCAAGTGAGCAAACCTTCCTTATTTAAGAAGGTTCCCTTTATAGACATTTGAAGCATTACAAGTATTATTTATGTTTCAATGCCACCTTTGTGTCTACTGCAGGTGTTTTTTGCTTTAACAATGGCAGCTATTGCAATCTCTCAATCAAGCTCCCTTGCTCCTGATTCTTCTAAAGCCAAAACTGCGGCTGCCTCCATATTTGCAATTTTGGACAGAAAGTCAAAAATTGATCCCAGTGATGAGTCAGGAACGATATTAGAGAATGTTAAAGGAGAAATCGAACTTCGTCATGTGAGCTTTAGATACCCATCTAGACCAGATGTCCAAATCTTCCGAGACCTCAGCTTGGCTATTCATGCTGGCAAGGTAACCAAACGGCCCTATTCATATGCTGGTGTTGTTTCCTTGAAATTATTTTGGTTCTCTTCCCCTTCCTGGTTTGCTGCTTATGTTTTAGTCCAGGCAGATAAGGAAATAGTTCCTGCTTTAAGTTGTTTAATGTTGGTCACTCCTGTATTTATGAAAATAATGAAAAAATTTCCCAATCTCAACTGACACAAACCTCTTTTCCCAGACTGTTGCTCTGGTTGGAGAAAGTGGAAGTGGGAAATCAACCGTGATCTCGTTGTTACAAAGATTCTATGATCCAGACTCAGGTCATATCACTCTTGATGGAACTGAAATTCGAAGCCTCCAACTGAAGTGGTTGAGGCAGCAGATGGGGCTTGTGAGCCAAGAACCAGTTTTATTTAACGAGACTATCCGTGCCAATATTGCATATGGAAAAGGAGGAAATGCAACCGAGGCGGAAATTTTAGCTGCGTCAGAGCTGGCCAATGCGCACAAGTTCATTAGTAGTTTGCAACAGGTTAGAACACCCAATATCATTGTCATCATCTCTCATTAGTACTGGCAACTTGAACTCGCTGATAGACCAATACGCTCTTACAATCCTATCCAGATAGGAATCCAGATGTTTTGGCATTGCACTTCTTTAGATTGCGGTCTTGAAAGCTGACTAGTTTGCTAAGACACTTTATGCCATGTGACCATGCAAAATGCAGGGATATGAGACTGTGGTTGGAGAGCGAGGAGTCCAATTATCTGGAGGTCAAAAACAAAGAGTGGCCATTGCTCGCGCTATATTAAAAAGCCCAAAGATACTGCTGTTAGATGAGGCTACAAGTGCACTAGATGCTGAATCTGAGAGAGTGGTTCAAGATGCATTGGACAGAGTCGTGGTGAATAGGACTACCGTCGTTGTAGCCCATCGGTTGTCTACAATCAAGAATGCGGATGTTATTGCAGTGGTTAAAAATGGGGTGATCGTAGAGAAAGGCAAGCATGACACATTGATCAATATCAAAGATGGCTTCTATGCCTCCCTAGTGGCATTACACATGAGTGCCTCTACTTCATAAGTCCCTAAATATATATATATATATATATTTTTTTTTTTCAAAAATAATGTTTTTACCCAATTCCTTCTCACCCTCCAATCAATCTAAATGTAACTTGTCCGAAATAAATATGAGACGACCTTAGGATTTTCTTTATAGGGTGGAAAATAGGTCCAAGTCATGAGCTTTCATCTGCTGGCAATGCATAATCACTCCAATTCTATTATGACAACGTAATAATAAGTGTGCTGCCACGGACCCACCCACCCACCAGCAAGTAAGTGCCTACTTACGTAACTGTGTTGATTCCCTGTACTCTGTTTGAAAGTGTTACCAATGGAAGATTGAAGTGAGGTTGACTCTGATAGCCTAAATTAAACTGGCTGGCTGTAAACAGCATCTGGCCGCATGATTAATATAACAGCACAAGAGTAATCTACCCACGCACACACATCCCATGGCATCAACATGCCACGTGGCATGCTTCTTATTCTTTTGTTTCTCATTTTAGATGTACAATTTATTTTCTTCACTGCAAATTTACTCAACTCTCTCAATTTCCCAAGATTTATGCTTCCATTCCCTCATATCGGCAATAATGAAAGGGCTTCTCAAGAACTAAACGGAATAATTCTTCGAATTTTTATATTTTAGTAGTTACGAAAGAGTTTTTTGAGAACTAAAACGGTTAACTCTTCAACTTATTCTTATTAATACCCTTCTCTTCCTCACAATCACAACTTTTTAGGCTAACAATTATCTGTCATGGCTTTGGCCGAAGTAAAATATCTTTTCTAATTCTTCAAACAAATGACAGGTTCTCTCCATTCTCAGGTCCTCTCTTCTCACACTCTTCATATCACTTATGATTGTTCAAAATGAAATGTAGGTTATGAATGTTGCTTTACTCTTATTTGGCTGATTTGTTGAAACCAAGAGATACATACTTAATGAGCCCGAGATTTGAAGTCGAGGTACAACTCTACAAAACTGAAGCTGCCCTAAAGGAATTGGAACCTATGAATTTCTTCTTTTTGTTTATTCTAGACCTCGTCATTTTATTTCATTTGTGTACTAATGTCAGCAACATTTGTGGAATTAAAGAACGATACTATCAAGACATATACTCTTTTTGTCAAGTCTTTAATTGTATTTGTCTAAACCTCTTGGCGTGGCAAGGACATAAAAAAACAAAAAAAAAAAAAACAAAATCACAAGATTGGAAACTCACAAATATTAAGAACGATTGCTCTTGATTTTTAGTTTTATTAGTATTGCTGATTGTCTCTCTTACGTGTTTCCAACTTCTTTAATTGCCTCATTTAAGTTAACTTTGCTTATGATGTGCAGGGAGGCCGGCGATGGTAGGCATGTTAGGTAGTATAAATTACATGATAATAGGAGAATATGGGCTGCTGAAGTATGTAATACCAATTCTCGATAAGATTAGCAAACTTTCCTCAAGCATAGCTAGACATGGAAAAGTTGCTAATTAAAAAAGTGAGAACACTTTTAAGAGCTTGGAATGCACCAATTTAGGTGTATCAAAGAATGCTATCAAAAAGGCATTTTAACGTAGAGTATGAAAATAGTGCAAGTGAAGGTATTTTCTTAAATCACTAAGCTATAAAATTATATATTCACTTAGTCATGATTGATTTGATAACCCAATTTTACACGTTTAAGTAGTTGAGAGTGTTAATTATAAATTTTATAAATAAATGTGTGCAATTAAAGATTTAGATATAAAAAAGTATCTAAGATACTAATGGGAGAAAACTTAACATTGTATTTTTTTATATTTTTGTAAAAAAAAAAATAAAAAAGTAGAAAAATAATTCTTTTATATGCTTCGTCTCTTTATAATTGTACAATTGAGAGGTTTAAGTGAAAAGAATTTGCTTTGTGTGCTAGTTTAGATGAAATCAAACCGTATAATGGTGCCATTATGGTGAAAAAAATTTAGTATCTAAAATTAGTCATGTGTCACATAATCTTTTGTTAAAATGAAAATATGATTTTATAAAAAAATTAAAGAATTATTTCAAATTTGGTAACAATATTATTATTTTTTAAAATAAAATTTATCTTTATTAATATATAATTGAAATTATAGTAAATTCTCTCACAAAATAAAATAAAATATAACTAATTATAATTTATATTATTAAAATTAAAATTTCAAAATATTTATGTTTTCCTGTTGAGAAAAGTTATTTGTTTTGTATCTTATATAAATAGCCATAATATTTAAATATAGAAATTCAAGATTATTTAGTTAAAAATATTTTTAAAACTCAATAAACACAACTTTTAATGTCTTTATTTGCTAAAAGGCATCTTTGTATAATTATGAATTAAAATAGAAGATATAACTCTTTACATTTTGAAAATATATTAATAGTATTTGTTATTTTTAAAATATAAAAAATATAATGAATACTAAATAATTTTAAATTTAAATATATAAATAATAATGTCAAGTAGTACTTTAAGAAATTTTTATTATAGTAAATTTAAATAACAATGGTAAATAAGTTTTAAATTATTTATTTTTATTAATAAGTTGTAAAAACAATTCATATTATTAATTTTAATAACAAACTTTGCATTTGTTTAAACAACATATTTAAGACTATATATTCATTTCCTTTTTATGAATATTTTAAAACAAAATTCTTAAATTTATTAAGGCAACCAACACATTCGACATTTACATAAATAAACTATATGCTCTTGTTATAAAACACTTTGTTAGGGCATATAAAAATTATAAAAACTCATACTCTTTTTGCTATTGCATGTACCAAATAATATAACTATTTAAATTAAAAATTAATTATAATATTTTAATTAATTAATTATGAGCTTAATTCATAAAACTTAAAATTTAATATTGCATTAAATGTTAGGTTGAGTTTTCATCTTTAATACTGAGAATACATGAACTTTAGACTGATTTCTCTTGGTGTTTTGCTCACCAAGTCAGCTACCCTTCTAATTTTGATCGATCGACGTGTACATAAGGATCTTTTGTATATAATTACTTATAAGTAGTTTGACCTGACGGTCAACATACCAACCCTTTCATTTGAAAAGTCACATTCGTGACTTTCATTTTCATTATTAACCAAAGGTGCATTATCAGGCCTTATTAGTATTTTTTGATTAAATTTTTTTTTTTTAAATGGAGGCCTAAGCCAAAGAAACAGGAAATGCTGAGCACAACTCTCTAAGGGGACATTGTTACCTTTGGAACAACGAAATCCCTTTTTCCTGTAAATGCACACCATGCCAACCAATCCGCCGCACGAAATTAGAAGCATGTATTTGATATATTTGATGGTAGCCTTTTTGTTTAATGTGGGTATCGACATTTGATCTCTAGTTAAGGGAAGTGAAAAAACCAAAAAAAAAAAAAAAAAACCCCAACAAGATTAATAATGCAAACGAACATCAGATTCATGGAAATCCTACTGATACGAGGATGACATAAATCACAAATTAAAATTGAAGAGATTAAAAGTTACACAAAGACACACATTTTTAAACTTGAAGCTATAGTATTTGAATTTAAAATTTAACAACTCAATGTGCTCTATATCATGAAATTATCTTCTGTCTTTCGATTTTTCTAAATCTATCAATGTCTTTTCATTTTTCCAGCTAACAATAAATTCCTAATTTTTAAAATTTTTTTTTAACACATTGACAAAATTTATTACTAATAAATTAATTACTTTTTAGTAATCATTTGTAATATTTTTTAAAAATTAATAAAAAAATAATTTTTGTATGTTTAAATCATAATTATTTTATATCATAACTAAAATTATTATTTAAAAAAATTATTAAATTATATTACGTTTTTGGGCGAAGCCATGGTGCGCTTTTATCAAAGGCAGAATTACCATTTTCCAATCACTAACATGTGTATATTTGACTCAAAACACAAATTTTAAACTGTAAATATAATTTCAAACGTACTGAGATGAGATGACATATTTTTCTTTAACTCATTTCCTCGAAGACATATATTCGGAACTTAACAATAAGATTACCAAACAGAAAGGAAGTTTGGATGACAAGAAATTTAAAAAGCTTCGTATGCTTTCGACCAAACGGAGCAATTGGCTACAATGGTGGGGGACTACGAATACACACAATGCTTGCTCTCCAAGCAAAAGCCAACGCACATGTATTTTTTTCCTATTCATAAATGTATAATGTATGAATGGGGACAAGACAAGGAGCAGCTGGAAGGGGGAAATTTAACCTTAACGGCTGAACTGGGACTCACAGACCCCAAATCTTTCAACTAAGTTTACATGTTTCTTTTTACTTCACTTTTTATGGGTTTTATGTGTTTGTTTGGCCATCTACGCATCTGGGGATTGCCTGTTTCTTTTGGGGTTGCTCGTTCGGGGATGACGATGGGTTGCTGATGTTTGAGGAGTAGTTTGATGTAAGAGAAGATATTTTTCAGTTACTAAAATGTGGGTTTTGATTTCATTAAATGAGCGGTATGTTGATGCACGGATTTGATCCTATCAGAAACAGAATTCGAGCAGTTTCACTTTGCGCTCTCTCTCCTCTTGTCATGAATGCTTCATTTTGAAGGGCCGCCCCCTTGCATCCTAATTTTCTTTTTAAACAAGAAGATGAACAGACCACCATACAAAGATTCATAGAGTCAGTGCTTTTTTGATTTTCCATGAAAAGTGGGCAATCTGATGCTGGAATCGGTCTGAGTGGGTATTACATAAATATAAAATAGTGTAGAATAAACCCAGAAGCAGTTGGCCTTCATTTTTTTTTTATTGTCTCCTGCTGAGGCCGGGGTGCCTTTACGTTATAACTGACTTCCCAGTTATTTTTGAAGCTCCAGGCTACTGATTCTTTCTAGTTTCGTTTTGTTTTGTATTATTGTCATGGCTTTTCATATCTTGAAATCCGCTTAAATCAGGATCTGCTTTGTTTTTTTTTTCTCTCTAAATCTTTCACGTCCGTCCTCAGTTTTATTTTTGCATATGGTGAACGCTCCATAGACTTCTTTGAATAAAAGCATCTCTTTTGGATATCATTGTTCTCTATGCTGGCCGCAGGTTGTATTCTAACATAGTCTATAGCTTAGCTTCTAAGTTTCTGACTTCAGTTACCATTTGTCTCTGCTCTGAAGGTTCTGGCTTTCTGATATTGAGAGTAGTTGAGAATCAGATTGGTATCCAGAATTTGGCATTATGGACGTGGAGAGTGGCAGTACTGTGGTTACAAGTTCACTTGAGGCCACCACATCAAAAGGCTATGGAGTGGAGGAGAAAATCTCTAGTGGAAATGGGAAACCAAAAGAGCAAGAGAAGAGCAAAGAAAATGAGAAAACTCAAACAGTTCCATTTTACAAGCTGTTTTCATTTGCAGATTCAACTGATGTCATGTTGATGATTATTGGCACAACTGGCTCTATTGCGAATGGACTGTCTTTGCCCCTTATGACGATACTATTTGGGCAACTAACTGATTCTTTCGGACAAAATCAGAATAACAAACATGTGCTACATGTAGTTTCCAGGGTAAGTATATCTATTATAAGCTTTCAAGTTCAAAATGATCTGTATATAACAAGAATATTTGATTACATCTAAAGAAGGGCTTTAACTATGAGATTGCTATCCATCTTCTAATTGGGGAGGCGTGCAACTGTTTGATTTTTAGTTTTACATTTTAGCCTGAATTGACGAGTAAATAGTTGAGAAGTCCACTAAATCATTGTCTTTCTCGAGGTCATGCTTTGCATCCAACCGTTGTATTCTTTTGTTAATATTATGTTTTAACTTTTTATTGGATAAAGCTTCTAATATTTTTACTGGAAATGTTTTAGGTATGTCTTAATTTTGTGTACTTAGCTGTGGGGTGTGCTGTGGCATCATTTCTCCGTGAGTACAGAATCAA